>VWZV01014386.1:532693-659638 GCA_013397155.1 Irena cyanogastra | reverse complement strand
CCCGCCGCCATCCCGGGACAGGGCGCCCAGCGCGGCACGGCCGCAGCTCGTGGCGGCCGCCATTGCGCCCGCGGCAGGAAAGGGCGGCCGTGCGATTGGCTCGGCGGAGCGGCACCGCGCAGTAAGAGCGAAGCGGATTGGCTAAAGCGCCGCTGCGCCGGTTTCGGTTCCGTGCGGGCGCTATAGCGGGTGAGGAGGGTCAGGCAGGGCAGAGCGCGTGGATGCTGCTGCTCTGCCGCTGTCGAATCCTGAGGTAAAAGGCGGCAGAAAAAGGTCTGAGGCGGCTCTTCCGGCGCCCCTGGAGCCACCTCGGGCTGGCATCTGAGGAAAACCCGCTCGAACGGGGGCTTGGAGCGGGGAATAGGACATCTGCACCGGGTTGCCGCCTCTTCCCGCCACTGGCGCCTCAGGAGTCCGGGTGGCTCCTGGCAGTTGGTGACGTTACCGCCAAAAGTCCCCGACCCTGCCTGAAGGGCAGGCCCGAAGGCCGGCTTAAATTCACGAGGGGAAAAATATATGCCTTTGGAATTAATTTACCCCACAGACATTGTTCTGTGATACACCCACCAAGAAAAAAAAAACAGACAAAAAGCAAACAAACAAAAACCCCAAAACAAAAAGCAAACAACCAAAACCCAACAATAAAAAACAAAACCAAAAACCAACACAAAAACAACAAAAAACACCCCAAAAACCCAAACAAAAACAACAAAAAAACAAACAACAAAAACCCACAAAAACCACCAAAAGCCAACCAGAACATCAGGCAGGAAAACCAAAATAATCTGCACTGTGCAAGAAGAATAGAACATAGGTATCACTTATCACAAACTTCATGTGCCCTTACATGCTCAGAGTGCATCAGAATGTCATTTAGGAGAACAATGATTTTGTTACATTATTAATTAATCCTGAGTGTAATGCAAAATAGATTAGTAATTAGTGTTAGTTGCGTTGCTGAGGTGAGCGAACAGTAATGTGATTGTGGAGATCTGATCACACCAACAGTGGATAGTTTATATTAATTTAATTCCACATGTATCTGTCACACATCACCTTAAACTCATCTGCCATGTGGATTTAACAACTTAAATTTGGCAAGTAATTACTAAAAAAACTTATTCATTTACTTCTATTTTATTTCTAAAGCTATTTTGATATTGCATGATTACTTAACTGGAATTTTCTGTAGAAGCTGCTTTTACAGGAAACAGATTCACTGGGAAAACAGTCCAAACAAAAATTTTTCTTTTGTGCCAACATGTTTGTTATCTTTTTGACAAGACACAAAAGAGAGAAGTAAAATAATCAGAAACTTGAGATTTGGCCTGGGCAAAAAGGCTGTTGACTTTATCCAGATTTCCAATTATTTGGTACAGATTTGCTTGGTACAAAAATACATTAGGTGGCAAAGCAGAAATGTTCCCCATATCCTCTTGAATTCACATTCATTTTGCTGTTGACAGACAATTGTTTGGAATGTTTTTAATGTAATTATTACAATTGCTATTCTCACACTCACCAAGATATTAAGTGAATATTTCATCACTATCATGTTCTAACAAGCTATGGCAATATCCCTATCATAGGAAAAGGAAACCAGAGCTTGGATTTCATTCAAGATACTAGGTAGCAAACAAAATTAATGTTTAACATCATGAAAAATGCAAAACTATGATTAATTTATTAAGAAAGATTTACACTTCATTCCCTCTTCATTAAATTTTCTGTTTTTTTTTTTTTAATTCCACTGTTGAAAATTCAAATAAAAATCCCATAACAAACAAACAAAAAAATTATTATTAAAGCTTTGAGGAGAGCAGCAACAGTTTTTGAGCCTTTTCTAGCAGCCTCTGCCACACTGAAATAAACATATTTAATATCTTCCTGTGATGTTATTCCTTGTTTTTATGCTGTATGTGCCCTGCTGATATTTATCTCATGGTCATTAATAAAAGTATGGGTTTTATTTAGAAGCAGTTTAAGCAGCTCCCTTTTGGCCACTTTGTCTGTGCCCCACTCTCTTCAACCGACTGGGTGTTCTGGTGCAGCACAGAGCTCTTCTGCATTAAAGATTTCCAAGTTCCTTGAGGTAATTGGTTATGATCCAAAATTGGTTATGATCCAAATTTTGGTGAGAGTGAGTCCATCTGTAGCTGATCACCAAATTCTATCCATCCCCATTTTGCAGCTCAGTAAATCTCTCACTTCAAGTGCTACAGACACTTGTAAAAAAAGTGGTGTGGCTATTTTAAGGAATGGTAAACATGCAACCAACTGCCCTAGAAAGAGGCTGTGGCCATTTTCCATGCACTCCTCCACTGGATGGCTTCTTATGGCTCTATTTTTTTCCTCAAGTTTATGTGATAAACAAGATTAAATTGAGCCCCTTACATATTTTTGGCATAAAGCTCTACACACTTTTTATTTGATTTATTATAGTTTTATTTTAAAGTGGAACCCGTTGTACAGGCTAGGTCTATAAAAACAGCTCAATATAGAACTTAAATTAAAAACAAACCCAACAAACAAACAGCCTGACAATTATTTATTTCCTCCTTTTTCCATCATTGCCAACAAGGACAATGCTGATAAGAAATTGTATCTGCAGTTGTTCCAGGAAAGATTCCCAGTAGTGTTCCACCCATTCCAACATGCCCAGGTGGGCATCCCATTCTGGCTTTATTGCAAACTGTGAAGAACAATTATGGTATGATTAAATAGCCCTGGGAGCCCTGGGATGCTGCACCTGAGCAAGTAACTTCTTTGGAACCTATAAACTTGTTTTAGCAGGATACAGATCTCTCATCCTTACTTTCTAAAGAAGTCTTAGGAGAATCCATTGAAATTGCATGACTTTAAACCAACTTATTTTCTACTTCACTTGGTTTTCTCTCCGTATTCTTGTCATGTTTAGCTCTACTTTAATTTAATTTCCTGCTGTTTCTCTTCTGATGGCTTTCAGATGCCACTAGATTTCCTTAGCTGGTATAACTTGAGTGTCTCAGTGTTCTTCAGAAAACTCACTTGGATGAACTTTACAATCACAATGTCTGTGGCAGGTGGGTGTAATCTTAGATTTGAGTGAAATAAAAAGGGGGGCTGATTACATTCAACAAATTGCCTATCTGCTCCTGGACCTTGTTGGGGCACCTGTGTCTCATCCTATTCTAGGGCAGCATCAGGCCTTCTTCCTTTCTCTCTCAGGTTCCCGAGGGCTCTGTGCTACTCTGCTCCCTGAGCAGGAGATGTGACATTGCAGTACACCCTGGGAATGGGAGGTGGAGTCAAGCAGAAGGTGTAGATGAGTAAACTGAAGCCTGTGCTCATCCCAACCTATCCTGTCCTGCTAAGTAAGTTAGAGATTTCTACAACCATTTGTCTTATGGGACTGCTTGAATGCATGAGAAAGAATTGAAGATGCAAATCCCCTCCCCCAAACCAGTTTTGTGGTTTCTAAAGTGAAAAAGTGAATTGAGTTTGTTGGGGTTTTTTGGTTGGTTTTGGTTTGGTTTTTTTTTTGTTTTGTTTTTGTGTTGGGTTTTTTTTTTTAATTCTATTTTTGCACTCTATAAGGAGTAAGCAAGGCAGTGGGCTGAATAACTGTCAGAGTAAACCTGTTTTTTTTCTAGAGGATTTATTTGGATGTGTCAATAGTCAAAGTGCACGTGTATATAAAACCTGTGTGTCATGTCCACAGTGTAGTAGACACATAAGGTATCATCTTTTTTCTTTTGATCAGGAAAATATGAAGCCATTTGAGTCCTGATTTTAATTGCTGTACAGCCTAAACTTAGTGAAGGACTTCAGGAAAGCTTTTGCTTTTTTTGCCCCCCCCTCCCCTTCCTCATGGTAGGAGACAACAGAAGCATAACACTAAAGCAAAGATAAGCTCCTTACTTGCACTAGTGGAGTCAATTCCTCCATATTTTCTTGACCTCTCTTTTGTCCTATTTATTATCTTAAGCTGAGACTTAAAGTATCTTATAAATCAGCAAACTGTATTCAACCAAGCCTTCCTGCTAGTGTGTGGGATGTAATGTGTCTCTATAGGCCAGCTTTTAGGTGTTTCACATGAAGAAAAAATCCAGACCTGGGCAACTGGAACTTCTAGCGGGTAAAAACAGGCTCAGCAGATGCAAAGGATGAGAGCAGCCTCTAAAACTGAGGGGCTGTAGTGGAAACTTGTGTATTCAGCTGCAGAGACCTTGTTGCTGTGCAGGGGATTTGACTCAAACCTGTTTTGTGAGCTGGCAAAGGCAGTTCTGTAGAGTAGTGGGCAGTGGCTATATATTCTGAGAGAACCCCCTCCATATTATTTAGATATAGAGATTCTATGTTATTCTTTTTCCCAGGAGTTTTAAATGTCCTTGACCAGGTACTGAATTAGAGCTGCACTGCTTTCTGGGAGCTGTAGATTTGGATTCTTTGATATTAAAACCACCTGGATTCCCTTGCTCAGTCTGGATTGTGCTGAAATAATTACCTATATATGCTGCAAGATTGTATTAATGTGCATTTCCAGCTAATGAAAGAAAAGCTCTTCCCTCTAACAAACTCTGTCCTTTTAAAGGTGTTACCTTTGTGTTTTATACCTTCTTATAGAGCTGCTTTCTCTTTCACCAACTCCCCAGGAACCAGGAATATTCCAGGTCAGCGGGACAGGTACCACGTGGAGGTTCTGCTTGTGTATGTTTACTTATTAAATACATAGACCTGTTTATTGTAGCATGTGAGATTCTGAAAGTGTTTATTTTATTTGCAGCATGTCTTTGAAGTAAATGTGCTTTATTTGAAGTGGTTAACATGCTTTGGCAGTGGGTGTTGAGCCGGGGGTCAGGTGTGTGCTGGGGGCTGCTCCTGGTGTTGGGCAGAGGGAAGAAATTAGTAGATGGGCCTGGAACACTGGGCTTCACCAGAAAATCAGAGGGATGAGCAACCACAGTGAGAGTTACCATTTTTTAAAAGCCAGTTCACTGAATAGCAAGTGTTCAAGGCAGTGTGAAACATCACATTTTAATTCCAGAGTCTAGCCCTTTTCTCGGGAGGTCCTCACCATGCCCTGGCTTTTCTGTAGTACAGAAATTGAGAATACCGTGCCCACGTTGGCAGGAAGCCCTCCGGACAGAGTAAAACCCTAAAATGCGCACCTAAATTTGGTGTGTCTTTATTGAAGAAAACCCTCTGCCATACGGTGGCAGTAGTAAGCTGAACACGGGCTGTGCCGCGCGCGGCGCGATCCACGCTCCGTTCTGGCTGTTTCCTGGTGGTGCCTGCAGGGTGCAGCTTCTGCCCACGCAGCTCCTCCGTGGCTCGCTTGGAAACTTCCAAGGTTACCTTGAATGTTTATGGAATAATAGAAAACAACGGCTTGGTTTTCACGTCAATTCTTAATTTGCATAGGTGAGTGATTGGCATGGAAAGTATTTTTGTTTGAGGAGCTAAATCTACAGAAATAGTAAAATTTTACAGAATTTACTACAGTCAGTGCTCTTCCCTTTTTGTGTGCAATGGGAGTGGAAAAGGGCTGAAGAGACCCTAAATTCATGGATTAAAGAGGATCACCTAGAGGTGAGATTTTTAAGCCTTTTCAGGCATTTCTGGGAACTCTGATCATTCAGGGCCGTGCCTTTAACAAAGGAATTGAGCTAAGCTAAATGCAAGAGCACTCTGCATTTGTGGGGTAATGTTTAGATTCCTGGTTTCTAAACTGAATTAGCACCACTTCTAACACTACAAATGACTTTGATCTGTAGTGTAAAAAATGTAAGTGAACATCATGTGTAATGCACAAAGCTTCCTGATATGTGTGGTTGCTCTCTGTCAAGTCAATTTTTGAATGCTCAAGTTAAAATGATTAGTAGTCTAGAAAACACTCCAAAAATCCCATTTGGGGGCTCAGCACTGCTCAGGCCTCCTTTCTGTGTCACCCTGAGAGGCTGAGCAAATCTTTGTTGGCTGTGAAGAGCCAAAGCTCTAATATTAAATGCCTATGATGGGAATTATGGTACATACTAAGGAATACAAGAAAGTCTGAAATTACCCAAGGCCCTGAATTCCTTGAGTGATTGAAGGGCATAGTGTTTGATCTGTGGTGTGTTGGGTGATGGCACAAAATCAGTCCAGAAAGGTGAATTTGCAGCTCTTCAAACCTGTAGCTGAAATGCTACTTGAGATTGTTTACCTGAGGATGTGACATTTTGAAATAGCTATTTAGTTGTTACTTGGACTTTTTTTTAAACTTAGGATGTTTAGTTTTAAGAGGCATTTTCAAATAAGAGAAGCAAAAGCAAGACAATGATTCATAGAGCATCTCTAACAAAGAGCAAAGCTCTGGGAACCTCCAAGCTGCTGGAGGTGCCAAACAGAAAGGTTCAGATAGTGGAGAAAGACAGGAGACATTTGCTTGACCACAACTTGTCCATCGTTACAGCATCTCAGCTGCAGAATCCTTTTTATCTTTCCTCTCTGAGAAACTCCAGGAAAAAGCCTTCGAAATCTTGTTAAAAGTTGGATGTTGATGAAGTTTGAACTTTGCAGCAGTGCTGAGTTTGGTGGACAGCACACTTGAAATAAAGCAGCAGCCTTGCAGCTCAGAGTCCTGTGGCTCATGGCTGTTCCCCTTTGGCATGATGCTTTGCATTTTTCTCCTCAACTTCAAAGCAAAGTAGGAGTTGGGAACTGTGTGGATGTGGTGATTGATATGGGTTTTTTTGCTGTTCTCGCCCACTTGCCTTGTAAAGGAGGTCTAAGATTAAATTAAGAACCAATGATGAAGCAGTTTGTCAAGCCATGCCATGTCCTTGATCTATTTCCAGTGTGTTTGTCTCTATTCTCTTGCTGTGACAAATGTCACTGGCTTCACCAGGACTGGGTCAAGCTCTTTGTATGGAGGTTTGAAATTTTACCGTGAATGCAAATGCTTATTCCCTCAAAATGACTCCTTGCAATACCTAAATGTTTGCATTATTTTTTTTTTCCTTGGGGAAAGAAAATCTGTATCATTTTTTGGGGCATGAAGTAAGAGCTATACCTGGATATAGGTCCTCCTGATAAGAGGAGATGTGACATTTAAAATGGAGGAAGAAAACAGCAATAAAAAGTTTGAGGATGATAAAAATATGATTTATCGTCAGGACCCAGTTATAAATCTCATCAGCACTTATGATAGCTGTACTTACGTGTTGCTACCTTGTTGAAAGAAGAGTGAGTAAAGAATTCGGAGTGTGATGTTTAATTCACACAGTTACCTGCACAAGTTGCAACTGGCTTGAAAAATGCCTGTGTTAGTAAAAGTAGGAGAAGAGTGGCAATTGTTTATATTAATAGGGGTATCTGCCTTTTGAAATTATAATCAACCCTGTTTTGGGGTCTGAAATGTGCAGAACACATAAAATTTTTATAGGATAGTAGCAGTTGCTCCCAGTAACAGGTATTTGCTCCACAGCTGGTAACAGTTCAGTGATTCAGCTGCAACCTTTGATTTATTTTTTTGTCTCATAACTTCACACTGTGTGTTTGACCTTGATCTTGTTTCAAGTGCTGTCTTCAGAGCATCCCAAACCTGATTTTTATAAGGTGTTTGTGTGGTGGATGGAAAGGAGTTTCTCAGTGGTACACCCTGATTTTTAGCTGTGTCACCGGAATGATCTTTATCAATTTCCAGCATATTATTCCCAGGACAGGTGATATTCTTTCCTTCTGGCTTAAGAGGTTCCAACACAGTTCTGAAAAAAACACCTTTTAATGAATGATTTTTTTAATTGTGATTGTTGTTTTCAGGATATTAAAAATGATTGTGTACAGGCAAATAGAAACACAAAGCCAGGGCAGCAGTATCCAAGGTATCATTAACTATGAGCTCTTTGCTGAATCTTCTCTCAGTGACTTTTTTCCATTAGGATTGTACCTATTTTCCAATTCCAAGCAATTGTTGAGTAGTTTCTACTTGTGAAGTCCTCAAGCAGATGTAATTCTGTGCCTGCCATGAGCAGCAAAAAAATCTCTCATCTGTAAATCTTATATTTTCTTCCTGAGCCTGGTACTTTTGAGGGGAGTGGTGCATGGTTGGCTGGACTTGCGCAGCAATTTCTACAATAACAATGGTACAGTGCAAGATGCTGATGGGCACCAGCAAATTCACAACCTCTAAGAAGGCTGCACCAAAAAAAAGCAATGCCAAGAAAATCCTCTCTTCACTTGCCATGCCACAAGATTTTGAGGCCAGGGCTGATTTTTCAACCCTGGGAAGAATTTGAAGCCTCTGAGGTTTGTGAGCCTCTGGCCCTGAGTGGCTGAGCAGGAATAAAACCCAATTTCTTGGCTGACTCTGCAAGGTTTGGGGTTTGTTGGCTTCTGCATTGGGATCCCTGGCCAGAGCTGGCCTTGAACACCAGTGGCCTTGGTTACGTGCAAGAGGGAATATGCTTTTGAGGATTGGAGTAAAATACTGCTGAGGGTGCTTTTGTGGCAATTTGGGGTCTGTTCAGCACCTGCCTTTGACTGGGTGGGAGTTAATTGATGCTTCCTGAAGGGGCTTTCCCTTCTATAACCTGCCCATGGCACCTCCTAGGCTGACCCTTGGAGTTTGGCATAGCCGTGCTGCAATCCCTGAATTCCTGAGGGGAGCCTGCCTGTGTCCCCTGGCTGGTGCTGCTGCTGGCAGGAGGGGCTGGAGTACCCTGTGTGCCAGCTTGGGCTGGTTTTGCCTGGGACAGAGTGGGCTTAATGCTGAGCAAATGTCAGAGCAAAGCCTTGCGCAGATTCATTCTCATTCAGAGGAATGTGCAAATCTTGGCTACAAATTTAGGACCAGAAATATTTGTGGAAAGGAAAATGAAGGATTAGTGCACACTCATATCATAACTGTGCCTCCAAATGGACTTAATTATGTATATGCTTCCTCAGCCCTCCTGCTTCCCACAGGTTTTCCTTGACTAAATGAATTGTGAATCCTGTTCCTGTTGTCCGAGTTAAGTGGAGTGAAACCTGCCCTAAGTAATACTGGAGTGAAGTTTCAGTTGTAATTTTTTTGTGATGAGCTTTGCCATTTAACATCATTAAACTCAGTTATCACAATTAAGTTTGCTCTAAGGTTTTTCTTGGTGCCTTTTTTGGATGCTGATTTAATTTAGTTCCTGACTATATAGAGCTGTAATGTTTCTGGTTTTGTCAGCCTTCTGAAAAAAAAAATCAGCTTTAAAAAACTGTTCCCTGAGACCTTCCCAAATCAGAGAAACAACACTCTTGATTTCAGTGTGAAGGGTCTGGAGTTGTTAGTGATTAAACTAATGAGATGTATAATTATAGCACAGATTGAGGTGCAGAGGTTTTGCAAACCATACTTCCCCAGTTGCTGTAAAGCCAGTGCTTTCTGCCCTGCTGTTCCAGAGACTCTTTCCATGCAGGAATTGATTACATTTGCAAAATTTTCTTGTAAAATCTTTTCCCTTGTAAATATGTTCTTTCCAGACATCCAGTGCTGATTCAGTTAGAAATGGATTTGCATTTAGAGGAAACTTTTTCCCTTGTTCCAGGTAGAGCCTTTCTCACAGGTCCCAGACTGGATCTGGTAGGCCAAACTTGTGTGTAACTATTGCCATCATCACGATTCCTGGTCTCCAACCCTTGTTGTCTCTGGATCATGGCAAACAGATGGTGTTCAAGTTTATTTGACTATCTGACTGCATTGGAAATGAGGCAAAATGAATTCAGTCATTCACTAATAGTAACAATGCCAAACTCTCAGGAAGTTTCTTTTCTCTTCTGCTTTTCCATGGTCTTCTTTATATCTTAATTACTCAACTGTTTCATCTGAATGGTTTAACCAATGGTTTTGGAGGTATATCTGCAAAATTTTCTGGTGTTCTGTGAGCCAAATCAAGATGATCGTGGTTCCTGTGTGCACAACTGTCACTTTGGGTCTGTCTATCTTGTTGGTGTGTACAGAAATTGGATTTAATGCTGGAAAAAAAATCTTCATAGTAGAGTTAGTGTTTCAGCAAGAAAAATGTAGCATTTTAATTGCATTTATAATTTAAACCCAACCAGTTGTGTATTAGTAAATGTTTTCCTCACAGAGGTAACCAGCAACAACCACAGGCATTGAGCTTTGTTTGATCTAATTTTTGGAAAAATTGTTTAGCAGTCACTGCTAATAGCTGGCTGATACTTGCATAGCATCCAAGTTCAACTGTACATTTGCCTTTCACAGGGCAGACTTGCAAACACGATCTGGCACCCAAACAGGCCTGTGCTAGACTGAAATTATTCATGTGTAGTTGGATAAATAAACAAATAAGGAATTTGGAGACTTTCAAGATGATTGAATATTTTTAATTGGGTATCTGCCTCTTGGAACCACTCAGAATGGTCTTGAAACCAAGCTTTTAGGCTTCAAACAGCATTTATTTGTTTCTAGGTTTGATATTTGTGATTAATTAATGGATTTCATGAGCTCAGAACAGTCTTAAGAGGGGGAAACTCATCTCCAGGATGATGGATATGTCCAAGCAAACAGGTCCTGTACACTTTACTGTCAGATTAATGCCCCTGAAGTGTTGATATCTATGGCACTGATGGTTCTGTCCTGCTCTTCAGAAAATGTTACACCCTTGATGTCCCAAAATCACAGATGAGGTGCGTGAGCCCTTAAATAGGAACAAGTGCCTTTGTGAAAGGTGACGTGAGGTGAAAAGGGGAAGTGGCAGCGCAGGGGCTGTGCCGGCTCCTGAGCTGCAGAGCATAGCAAATGCTCCAAATATCAGATGTGTAAGTTGAAATTGCCTCAAGGCAGCTTAATCTTGTAGGGGAGGAATTGGCATGGTGCATAAACCAAGCAGAAACGGGCCTTGGCAGCCTCAGAGCGGTAGCTCTGGGACAAGTTGTTCTGAACACTTTATCACTTGTGGGCTCACACTTGCTGCACTGCTGACCTGGGCAGTCTCTTGGTTTGATCTTGGCCTGATATCCCCCTCAACCAGGCCATCCTGTGCGTTATCCTAGCCTAAGCCAGCTTTCCAGGGAATTCCTCCTTGCTGCCTGGGATTTGTGGTGCTAGGGAGCACTGCAAAACCACCCCAGGGTGGTGCAGGAGGTGGCTGAAGCGACTTTAGAGCTGCAGAAGGGAAGAAAACAGTGTCATGGAAATAATGCTTTCCCAAATACAGGCCATTCCCTGCCTTTTTGGGGGAGGGAGTGGGCAGGTTCTACAGCACCTCTGTATTCAAATGCACTTGGGTGGTTTGATGCCTCAGGACTTATTTCTGCTCTGCAATTGCTCTGTGCTGGGACAGCATGTAGGGGTCATTGGGGCAGAATTAAAAGCTTTGTTGTTCTTCGGCATGGTTTTTGGCGCTGGGAAAACCTGTAGGTCTTGCAAAACATTCAGCATCCCTGAGCTTAAACACTATTGTAACATCAGACTTCACTGGATTTTGGCTTGAGGCTTGCATCCGGAGGTATTAAAATGCTTGTGTTAGATAGGAATGTTACCCTCAATATAAATTTCCGTATGAAAACTCAGCTTGTTGTTTCTCCATATATTCCTCCTGTTTGTCTCACCCTGATTTTTTTTTTTTTATTGCTGTTTCTGCTTGGCAAGCACTGCTGTGATCCTAGCTGCGTATCAGCCTTTGAGGGAGCTCCTACAGGGCAATGAGACTTTAAAAATTAACAAAAATTAGTATTTTAGGCTTCCCATGCACTCTTTAAGGTCTGTCAGTGCCTGGTGAAGGAAATGTGTGAGCCATGGGTTGAGGGTGATGTGGGGGGATCCCCACAGAATTCTCCCAATGCCTGGGTGGCCACAGCTGTGGGCTTTCCCTGTGGGATGGGGCACCCTGTGTCTTTCCCTGTGCTTTCCTGGTGCTGGGTGGGATGGCATTTACACCTCTAAAGCCTCTTGAGCTCTGCACTGGTGAAGGGCTGTGTGGTTGTTGGCTCCAGCCTCGGTGCTGCAGGGCATGATTTCAACCATGTCTATGGAGACCAATTTTCAACATCAAAACAAACCAGCGTAAGTGGAATTTATATTACCTTTTAAAAATGCAAGTCAACAGAGCTGAGGGCTCTGCTTCGAGGAAGCCTCTTGGGTTTGTTTGGGGAATTACTACAAATATTTTACGTCCTTCTGGAGACTCCAGGCAACCTCAGGAAGCTTATGCAGAGGACAGCTGTTGAAATACCCCAGGTTAAATAGCTGGTTGGAGGGGGTTTGGGGCCTGAGGGGGTGGTGTGAGGCAGCACCCCTTCAACACCAAATACCTTCCACTGCTTGAGAGCACTCTCTAATTTTCAAGGCCAGGCTGGTAGTTCTAAATTCCTAGAAAGTATTTCCCCCCTTCAAGCACAATATTTTCATTTTGGGTGATGATGGTCAGGAGCAATCAGAACAAAAGCCTTGATCCTCAGTGTCTGAGTGTGTGCAAAGCCAGGTGATCCCAGAAGTGAAGAAATATCCTGCTATGCAGAGCTAAAAGATATCTCTGCAGCAGTATAACAGCAGTGGAAGGGTTAAATTCAAGTAAGAATATGCTGTGGTGGAGGATGTGTTGTGATGCTGCCCAAAGCCCATTGAAGAGGCAGAGTAAAGAAGTGCTGGGGATATTCCACCCTTCTCCAAAATGTGCTTGAACACATAGTGCTCAAATTCAAAATAATCTTGTAAATTCAGTAGTAGAGGCTAAAAACCAGAATCTGGAAATTTTATGAGTATGGGTTTGTTTTTTTTTTATCCTGAGGTGGTTAATGCTTATCCCAGTCTGGGGAAGAGAAACATACCAAGCTACTGGATTTAATATTTGCAAATAGCCTGGTTTAGGGATTTTGGCCTAGGTACAAGCATCAAAATATGACAAGATGAATAGTGACTTAAGTGCTTTCTTTTGTGCCAACAAACTGCCAGCTTAGAGACGTGTTTCCACTGCCTGGGTACCTGCAGGCAGGTGGATCTGGGTGGGATGTTGGTACTGACTGGATCCTCATTTCCTTATGTATCCTACACCTGTAACAGGTATGTGAGTAATCCTTCAGGAGAGCTTTATCTGCATCTTTGATTGCTGTGGTGTGAGTGTGGAGCTCCTCCAGCTTTTCTTTACACTTGTATGCAAACAACCTTTGTGCAAAGTACAAAGTGAAGCTTCACAGGAATGTCACTGTGGCCTGTTAAGTTCTGTCATCACAGAGAATGCAGGTAACAAAATTTTTCAAATAAGTGGGGCAACATATTCCTGCAAAATGCTTACTTGTGCTAGAGCTGGGTAGCTCTCAGCCTGGTGTGGTTGATTGTCCATGAAATTTCAGTGCTTTATTGGACGTAGTCACTGTACAATTCAAATCTTTCCTCTTCAGTGTACCAAAGCAGAGGCAGAAATGTCCTGACCCCATTAAAGTTTCATGTTACTATTTTGATCCTTGTGATTCGGTTTTTAGTACAAAATCACAGGCCTTGCAGGGGATTCTTGGCATGTTAGTTCATGTTCCTCTGCCTACCTACCTCTAGCAACTTGTAGAGCTCTCCTGAAATAAAACAGCCCTACTAAATATTGGGGTACAGTCTCTGGACTGATCCTGGGTTGCAAAGTTGTCTGCAACCAGATTTATTTTGGGGAGAGAAAGCAGCAAATGCAGATTTCTATTTTAATCACTCCAAGGATCAAGTCATGCCTAATTAGTGTGTGCAGAAACAGTTTTCCTGGAAACACCATTTTCTGCAGTGCTCTCGTTCCTACTGCCTTCCCCCAGGTAGTGCCTTTAAACTGGGCATAAGTGAAATTTTTCTCCCTTGAAGGTGACTGTATTTGCAAACATTTGCTGCTGGCTGAATTGACTTTGATGCAGTTGTGGCCACTGCTGAGCTGGGTGTGATATTTGGGCACCGAACCCGGTGCTGGCAGCAACTACACAAAAACCTCACTAATGCAGGGGATGGAGACAGCACCAACATGCTTTGTGCAGGCTGCTTCCTTCTTTTGGTGGGATTTCCAGGTTTTGGGAATTTGGCATCATAAGAGCTGGTGCTGACAGCAGAGCTCCTGGCAAGGCTGTGCAACAGCTCCGGAGCTGCTGATGGCAAACTGGAAATGCTTCCCTGTGCCTGCGGGTACCAGGGGAACAGGAACAGCTCCTGTCCAGGACAGCCACATATTTAATGGCTCTTGGGAGGCTTTGCTGTGAATGTGTGCAGTTAAATCTCAGCCTGGTTTGGGCTTTAACATTCCCAGCATTCTGCTGTAAGAGGGGGACAGGGCCCAAGCTCCAAGTTATGTTTATGCTGTAGTACATTTGCACAAGTGTGCAAAGGTTCATCTTCATTCCCTGCTCTGATCCCAGTTATTCCTGATGCTGGATTATTTTTGTGGACTTGTGGTTTCTTCTTTGCATGGTCTGCCGTAACCCTGATGCTCTCCTAGGAGGTGGTGGTCAGTCCAAAGACTTTTATTGTTCAACTAAAGCTGGGATAACTTCCTGCATGTGCATTACTTTGTATTTATCCCATTTGATTTTATTTGGCATTTCCTGCTCAATATTCAGGGCACTGTAAGGGCTCTGTTTTCCAGAGAATGCTCATCTTTATATGAACAACTGGATATCATTAGCAAAATGTTCTGTTCCCCCTTTTTTATCCACTTCTTATTCCAGGGCAGGTCTTTTAATACGTTGCCTGTAAGAGCAGCTCTGGCACAGTGCTGTTGTGCCAAATTCCTCCTCCAGGCATGCAATAGAAAGTTTCACTTTATATTTTTTGCCATGGCATTGTTGGTTTTTGCTTGTCTTCCTAATATATGGGTCCCCCTCTTGGCCCCATCAGCCTCCTGGGATGTTGCTTTTGCTGTGAGTGGAAGAGTTGATTTGCCAGTGCAGGCATTCGCAAGCTGCTCCTTTGGCCTGCCGTGTTTGTTTTCACCCGTGACCTTCCAGAGCTCAGGAACATTTCCATTTGCTGTGTTCGTGTACAGCCTCAGCTTCTCAGAGAATGACTTATTGATTTTAATAATGCCTTTTACCCTGCTGTTTTGGTATGTTGGCTTCTCCTCTGCAGCCCTTGTTCCGAGCTTCCAAAATTTGTTTGTTTTCCTAGTTTCCATGCCGCCTGCAGGAATTTTGCTCTTTTGACTTCCCACTTGGGTGTTTGTTGTATATATTCTGTATAGGAAACATTCCTGTATGTTGCACAGAGATACTCCAGAAACACTCCAGTGCAAGAAGAAAATGTGACCCTCCAGAGGAGGTGGTCACAGGTTCAGATGCTTCTGGAGTGGCACTGGCAGGATTTAAACCTTGAGGTGCCTGTGTAACTTCCATGACTGTGGTTTCAGAGTTTAACAGCATAAATATGTTGCTTTTGTCAATCCAGCTGGCAGGCTGCTCCATTTGAAAGCCTTTCTGTGTGCTTTTTCAGGTGTATGGATGGGGATGGGCCACATCTTTGCTTTGGGTGTTTTTGTGGACCTGCAGAAGCTTTAGGGGGTGCCTTAAGGGCTGGGGAGAGAGGAAAAAAGCTGTTTTATTACAGCAATGCAATGGAAGTGCAGCAGAGTGTGTTTGCAGGGCAGCGGCTGCTGGAGTGCTTAGCTGAGAGCTGCACCTTTTGAATGTTTGAATGAATCCTGTTTGAATATACATGTACTGTGTGGTTAGGTAGAAATTACAAAAATATTAGCATTTAAAAATATTAATTATCCATATGAATTTCTGTGAGGGAGCAGGGATGCACAGTGCTTATGTTGCTTCTGGGACTACTGGGATTCTGGATCAGAAAGCAAAATAATTTATCTCATGAGAAAGCATGTGACTGACAAAGTGAATGTGTTTGTAAACAAAACCTGGAGCTCGCCTGATTCCAGTATTTTGGTCTGCAGGAAGTATTGCTGGGTGTCTTGCTCCCTCAGCCAGTATCAAGGTGATTGCTGAGATAGCAGAGAATAAATTGAGGGTGCCTTCAATGCTACCTTGTTGTATTTCTGTGACATGATATTTGCATTTTTTTCTGCTGATCAAATACCCACAGTAAGTGTGAGATTTTAAGGAGTTAACTTTGAGGTCACTCAAAAAAAATTACTAGTTCAATGCACATGATCAATATCAATATGAAACAGGATTTCATATATTTCCCCATGCAAAAATTATAAAAGCTGTTGTACTGCCCTTCAAATTTGCTTTGGCAACTCTAACTCAACCCTGTTTTATTAAACAGCTCTCTTTCCTCCTAATATATACAGAAATGCTTGCTGTATAAACATCTTAACTAGACATCTGCTTTTCCCCAGATATAGAACACAGTTAACTTCTTGCCCTATTCACTGAGGCTGATCACTTTTTTCTGCTGGCCAGATGAAATAAAATTGGGTTTTGTAGCAGATGCAGCCCAGTTCAGTTTTGCATGATGCAGGTGTTCCCCCAGCTGGGAAGTGTGGAATTGTGCCATTTGCTGAGATGATGGGGAGGTTTAGATATGTGAGGGCGTTAAAAATAATTCTCTGTGTTAACAGTGGGCTTTGTCCCTGGTGGGCTCCATATGTTCAACAGCTGACTGGGTCAGCAGCTGTTCTATATTTTATTAGGAGACTTATAAAGTTAGAAACATGGATGATCATTCAAAACACAAGCAACTCTTTGCAGCCATGGAAACAGGATTCAACAACAAACTTGCGTTTGTGAGCCTTCCAAGCAAAATAATCCCACTGCACTGTGTTCAGGTGGTCCTGGGGAAGTGAATGAACTTGCATTTTGATTTCCTTAAGTTCTGTTTACTCAGTCCCATATTTTTCCCCTCTTCTCTCTGTTTTCTGTTTCTGAGAAGATACTAAACTTTGCATGTGATTCTGATTTAGGTTCTTCTCTAACATTGACAGATTTATATGAGAATCCTTCATGGAGTGTGCTCTTGGTAATGGTCATGGCAATGGGATGTAGAGAGGGCTGAGCAAACACTTTGCTCCCATAAAATTTCTTGGTATTTTAGTGTCCCTTATAATCCAAGTAGCTCTTCGAACTCTTGTTGCGTGTTTGCTGCACTTTCATACAGTTTGTAGGGAACAGGTGAAGCTTTGCTTGCCTGGAGAATTGGGAGGCCTGTATGTTTCCCTCCTAAAAACATGCAGGTTTTTTGGTGTACAAAAACTCTCCTTGTTCAGGCTCTGAACCATCTTCTCATTCTGACTGTGGGCTCCTTTCAGGCTCAGTCATGTACCTCACCCCTACCCAAAACAAAACCAACCACCCTCTGCCAGTTTCTGCACAGCTCTGCTCCTGCTTTAGTTTGGAGGGGCTGCTGTTATTCCAGCTCCTGCCTCTCATGGAAGCGCTGCCCACACCCAGTGGCTGCTTTCAGGCTCAACCATCCTGCAGAATAGTGACAAACAGTTGGATCTGCACTCCTGAGCTATGTGACAACCTCTGACTTGGCCAGTTTGGGCTCTCAGTGGTCTGCTGGACACCTGAATATTGCAAACAGGGAGCAGGGCAGTTGTCTGTAAATAAAATGGATTGAGCCAAGTATCATGCACAGTGAGGTGTGCAGGACTTTGCAGGCTGAGGATGACTTGGGCAAGTGTGTGAGGTACAACTGCCTCTGCTGCTTCTACCATTTGAGAGGTGCATAAATATTTTTATATGTAATAATCTATTTTGGGTTACTGTCAGATGAGCAGAGTTTTAAAAGGAAGGCTTAAAAGGGCTGTTGGTGAAAGTGATAAAAAAACTGGTAGAGTAAATCCTTGGCCTGGCAGCTTGGGGACTTCAGGGGTGATTTGTGGTTCCTTAATTTGCTCCAGGAACCAGCCTGGTACCCTTCAAGTCTGGGGTCTTAAGGAGGCAAAGCCACTTGAGCCTCCTCTTGGCACCTCTCAAGGGAGAATTGCCCAGTTTAAACTTAAAAGCATTGAAACTGATTTTTTTTGGAGTGGGCAATGCTGAATTGCACAATTTGGAAGTTAAAAGTTGGTGTGAAAGAGCAGTGCTGATGTTGGGGGTGGAGGGGGGTGCCTGGGTGGCAGCACAGCTTAAGGGGACAGCCTACATTGGGAGACAAACTTAAAGGATGCGTAGAGGTGAGCATGTGCCATTTGCCACAAGAATTGCATGGAGGAGCAGGAGGCTGGAGGCATCTTTCTCAATGCTTGTGTGGAAAGAGGAGCTGCCTTTCAGACTGAGTGGATTCGTAGTGATGAATGGAGGGGAATCTCTTTGGGAGGAGGAAGGAGCTCCCTACAAGCCAAACTCTGTAGCAGAGACTTTTCACCATGGCAAACCCCAGTTAAATTCCACCATGGAGCAACCGGATTTGTCCTGGTGAGCCCCTCCCTACTGGGAGGGATGAGGAGTGCCAGGGGTCTCACCCCACTGCTTTGGGCCCCAAGCGAAGGGAACATGACCCAGCAGCAGCATAATTTTCTGGCCTGTGCTGCAGCCATGTGCTCTGAGCCTTTTGGCAGATTAAGTGTTTATTTAAAGCCACAAATGACTTCCTGAAGGAATGATGATTGGATAATTGGGTCCCACTCTGCAGCCTGCCTGGGCAGGGGGGATGTGTTGCCCTCAACCACAGTGGTTGTGGCCTGTTCTAGGTTTTGTTCTGGAGTGAGCTTCTGCTGTCAGTAAAACTAAATCTCAGTAGGCAGTGGGCCTGTCCTTCTACAAAGGAATAGTGTTTTCAGTCTTCCAAGAACTCCTCCTATACAGGGTGAGATCTGGTCCCTCTGACTGTTCAGACCTCAACATGGCTTTGCCAACTCCCACAGTATGTGACAATAACAGCAGTAGTAACAAACTAACTCAAAATAGACCAAATACAGTACAGTAAGAGATCTTTATTAAAAATTTTGTACATCAAAGGATTGACTGCTACATTTTAAACAAGAAATAAGATTTTACATATTACAAAAGATGTTATTAGTTCTTGAATTAGAAATTTTATGAACACTGTACATGATACATCTGAGTTGTAAGAGCAAGAACAGGACAGAGTGCCTGAAAATGATATAATTTAAGAAAATGCACTCAATTCTTAGTATACAACATAATATTTCTGGAAAAATAGTATGTTAACTTCAGTCTGAAAATGCTACCTCTCTCTGAGTAGTAACTACCAACAGTGTTCTCATGGACATTGTGCCCTGCCTGGTGATTTCCCATTTGGAGTTTTTCTTTGTTGGAGACATTTTCTTCCTATGGTCTACTTTTCTTGGAGAAAGCATAATGTTATTCCATGGTATGGTTAACACAATCTGCATGGAAAAACCGGATGCTAAGCATTTCTTGCAGTGTCACTTTACCTCTAACACAGATTAGAAAAACCAACTGTGATAGGACATAAATGTCTACAGAAATAGATTTTCATTTACTGTTACCTTTTGTTGCAAAGTAGTTAAAAATAAGAAATATATTTTAGCTTATCAGATAACCGTTACTTTGTGTATCATTTATACTACATAATTTTTTTTTGAGATTCAGTGTAGCTGCATTAGAATTTAAAATAAAAACAAAACAGAAGATCACTTTTAAATTGTATGACCTATTTGGCTAGGAAGGGTGTGTGAAGCTTTACAGAATAGCATGAACATACGGTTCTTGTATAAAAGCATAGTATGTATCTAGTCCAAGGAAGGTAATAAAAAAAGATTTAAATCTTTATACAGAAAGTGACAATGCCCATGTTATACTATGGAACACATCTACTAATTTGGAATTACAAGTGTAATGTGTGAATAAGAGAGATCAACTTACTAAACAAATTCTTTTAAAAAAAGAGAGCAAAATCTATAAATAAAAATAGTAAGTGCTTTCTTTCTGATAATATTCTTTGGCTGCTGCGAGTGCCAGTGGAGGGCTATTGCAAACACTAAAAGGCGTAAGGTCCCACGATGATCGTTAACCTCAGCACTGAGCTCGTGCGGTAATTCAGGCTGTTCACTGTCAGCATCTCCAGGTCCACGATGTGCTCCCTGGGGCCTGAGAGGGACTTCACCAACACCAGCATTGCACTCACTGCGCTCGTTTGCTGCAACAACAGCAACGCTCAGCTCAGTCCAACCCACAGCAACTCCCAGTGGTATCCCTGCTGCTATGTCTCCGCTATGTGCAAGGCTCTGCCTCAGCACAGGCATGCATGAGGCAAGGGTGCTTTTAACACTTCCAAAGGGCCATGACTAATCTCACACCTGGCTATGCTATGAGGAAAAACTCCACCTGACTGAGGCCCACAGGAATAAACTGCGCTCCAAAATCTGTTCCTGGTTATACTGACTCCCCCAGAGGATGTGGGAAGTGGTAATCTATCCCAGGATGGTCTTTGTTTTAACCCCATCTACCGGCTTATAAAATAGAAAATAAGTAAAACAAGAGCCTTAATGTCTTTAACAGTGAGGTAGTTTGTTCAGCAGAGGGAAACTCAAAAGTTTGTAATGCGGTTCATACTCCAGAAGTTGCACTGTCCTTGTAAATGCTGGGAATTTTTGTTACTGGTGTGTGCCTATTGGTATCCCCATCTTGTTCTGCTTTAAAGCTCTTTCCCTGATCTGGGGTTGTGCTGCTGGTTTGTCAAACAGCTTTGTCTTTTCCAGATGGTGCTGAAAGGGTCAACTCCATCTCTCCCTTTGCCTACTACAAATATTTTCTCCCCATGTCACATGAGTTGGGTGCACAGATGAATCCAATCCATCTGCTGCATCCAGGAGCCAGCTCAGCATTTTACTAAAACAGTAGGAATGACTTGGAAGTAAGTTTTTGTTTACCACAGGCTCCTGGCAGGAATAAATGTGTGCTCCCGTATTTGAGGCCTGTGATTTCTCGTTTGTTGGCAACAGGAGGTGAGAATTGTTACTCCAAGGGTCAGTCTGAGGGCCACACTGGGGTCTAACCCAAGTGGGACCTGCAGTGATCTTGTTTTTATTTTAAGCAAATAGCTGTTCATATTTTGGGGGTAGTTAGGGGGGTTTGATGTGTAACCTGTAATCCAGTGTTTTCCCCTGGATTTATGTCACAACAAATGATATATGGATGAGTAGTTCCCTGTTCTCACCTTGGGTAAACATGGTGTAAATGGCAGTACCACAGCTTGGTACACTTGTACTATCAAAAGCCCATAATCTCCTGATTTGAAGGAAAATAATTAAGCATTGAAACTTACCAATTACTGTATTTCTGATAGAAGATTTTTGTGCTGAATCTGTTTTACTTGAGTGTAAAACCACATATGAAGGAAAATATTTCCCAGAAATTTGTAAATATTATAGGGGTTCAAGAAAATGAGATTTTTTTCCCAAAACACCCCTTAAAAACCAGATGTTCTAGGCACTCCCATTCATGTGTATCTACTTGAATGTGTCCCACTAACAGGAAATACTGCTATCCCAAGTATTTTGAACTTCCTTGGGTTTTAATATGGGACATAAAGGTTTAATTATGTCTCAACATAAAACAACTAAGTTGGCCTGAGCTTAGCTTGGGATGGGGCACAGATTTCTAGAATGCTCTTATAGATTTTTTCTTTTGCAAAATGAGAAATGTAATTAATGTAATTGTACAAGGAGTCTTTCTATAACTGTGTCCTAAATAGATTTATCTGAGGTATTGGTACAGAGGGGGGAAAGCAGGGAGTTATTTTGTGTGAATCACAGATGTCCTAGGATTGCTAAATATTCCTGGGTTGAGAGAAGCAGTTGGAGTCACAGTTTACAGTTTTCAGGTAGGAAAGTAAAAGGCTTGTTAGAAACTGGAAACCAAGCACACTTAGTAAGGAAGCACCAAAGAGCTGCTGAACTTCGGGGTGTTGTGGAGGCCTTATGGGTTGTCACAAGGATGGGGCAGTGTGGAGGCAGGGTTTGAGTGCCCCCAGTACTCACCCTCAGGTAGAACTCTCCGTTCTCATTGCCAGACTTGATCCTGAAGGTGTTGATGGTATTGGGGTAGATGGTGGTGGCCTGGATCTGGAAGATGTCGGAGGGCACAGTCCTGTCGGAGCGAATGCTCATGTACTTGTACACCACCGAGTAAGGCAGCTCCCGGCAAATGGCGTTGGACACCGGGCACACACAGCGGCTGCCACACAAACAGGGGTAAGAGCACAGGAAAAGACATTAAAATACAATTTTCTGGTTCATTCCATCATGTCTCTTCTTGAGGATGAACCTAAAATGCAAGATTTAATTTTTCCCTTACTTCTCCGAGGTAAGGATGTAGGGCTCTTGACAAGGATTTCTGGGATAACAACGGAACCCTCCATGGTAATTCCAGCAGATTTCATCCTCTCTGCATTCATTAGTGGTCTCACACTCATTTATATCTAGGAGGAAGGAGGAGAGACTGTGTCAAAGCAGATGGAAATGGGGTTGCTACAAAGGTACTACAAAAAAAATCTGCTTTTCTTTTGAAACCCATCACCTTTCCATGTCCTGGTCCTTGACTTGTTTTCTGGGACCCAGCTATAAAGGGTTTCTCTATGCAGAAGTGGATTAAACTTGCTTATTAGGTGTTCAGCGAGACTGAATGTTTTTAGCTGACTGGAAATACACATTAATCATATATAATGAAACTGTGGCAATACTGTCAAGTTTATAATTAGCAAAGAATGATTTTACAGCTGAGGGTGTCCTGGAGACAGAGGAAAAAGTAATCAAGGAAGAATTGTGATTACCTGCCTTTTGCAGCTTCTCAGTTGTTATAACCTGGGTTTCATGGTCTAAAGTGCTTCATTAATGACTACATTTTCACCAAAATAGCTTTAGAAGGAATAGTAAAAACTCGTTTGTTGTGCAAAGTAGAGCTTCTTTTGCCTGATAAAAGAACCCTGAAGGGATGTGGGGACCATGAGCCATGAACTGTATTAATGTTCTATTTCCTGTCAGTGCCAGAGCCCCACTGTTTTGGTCTCCTAAATTTCATACAGGCATAGAAAGGCTTTATCCAAATGTAATCTCTTGGAAGGCACAAACAGGTTTTTAGATGTTTAAATCAACCATCCTGCAGTACTCAGTATTGCTTAATGCTGCTGTTCTTCAGAAGGGAAAGAAGTTAATCAGGCTTTTGTGAGACAAAATACTGATAAAGAAGAGCTATTTTCTCATGCTTTCTGCCCCTAATTATCATACTTCTTTTACTTCTAAAAAATATGTTCTGTTAAATCCAGTTCTGCATTATAGAAGCAATAGTTCTTGCACTTAATATATTGTTCTGCAATATTCTCTAATAAAATGCAGAGACTTTTAGCACCATTGAGAAAAAAACCACAAACTTGAAAATCCTGGATTTGGTGGCACCTGGCCAGAACATTTATTTTTTTACACACAAGTTATCTAAGCTGCTGAAGGCTTGCATTTTTTCTCCATCAGAAGAAATATATCTTTAATTTCTACTGTGACTGGATTTAGGAGTCTCTCTGAAAAGAAACACGATATAAAGCCATGTTTCATGTCTATAAAAAATTACCTAGATTTATTCAGGGATGTTTATCTCAAATTTAGAGCCACTACCTTGATATCCAAGACAAGTTTTACCTAAGGGCTGAAAAACCTGAAATTTTGTCCTAGGAATCCAAAGGACTTGGAGTTTGAGCTGAAGGATTTGAATGAGATTAGAAGATATTTAATGAATCATCAGGTGCTTTATCAATGTATCTTCTGCTGTCAGCATTGTAATCCTGTCATGCAATACAACCATTTAGCTAGCAATCACTCTTTGGCTGAAGTGGTGTAAATAATGCAGGGCTGAGCGTGCCAGGGGGTGGGCGCTTACCTTGGCATGTCCTGCCTCCTACTACCTGGTATCCTTCAGGGCACACACAGGAGAACTTCCCTGGCTCATTGACACACTGGTACTGACATATGTAACTTGAGGTTCTGCATTCATCAGTGTCTACAGAGAGCAAAAGAGCTTCATGTTATTGGTTTTTAAAATTTACCTCCTTACAGAACTAAATATAATAGCTGAATGCTTGGGAAAAAAAAAATCTAAAAAGAATTATCCAAGACCTGAAATGTGCTGCTTAACACCTTGAGAATGGAAGGTTGAGCTCTACTGGGATTTTGTTAGTAATCTCCAAAAGAAGTGAAAATAACTCTTGGAATTGTGTATACTTGCAGTATTCTAAAATGTGATGACTGAGGAAAAAAACCACAGCTGTGAGATTAGTTAGTAAGGCAAAAATGTTGCCTTTGTACTTGTGCCCTATGCTAATGGAATAGCTCTCTGGGAAAGAGGGAAAGGTCTTTTTTTGCCTTCTAATAATAATCAGTGGATACCATTCTCCTGCTTCTATATCCTTGTGTACCCATCAGTCCCTTGTAAGGGAAGCCTGGTGTGAAACAGAGCTGAACAGTGTATGCCATCAACAGGAAATGAATTTAAACCCATCAAGAGGAGGGCTGGCTTGGAGAGCACAGATCACCCTCCTCCTACCTCTGAGCTGAGCCCAGCTCTTGGGCTGGGGTCAGGGATATACTTGAAGGCTGCACGCTTGCTGTTCCCTGTTCTGTTCAAATAGGATTAGGTTAAGCAGCTTGGCTTAGCAGAGGGAGCATCTATAACAGCTCTTCCAGCTCGTTGGGGAGGGCAGTGGTGAAGCAGGGACCTCTCTGGCTTCAAGGCTGATAGGATGTGGGCTCTAAGGGTGAGGTCATCATGTGTCCAAAAGGAGATTAGGGCACCCCTGTGGAGCCTCTGGCAGAGGAAATAAAGTGTTGATTGTATAATCATACAGGAGGCGTGCTGTTTGTGTATACAGCCTGCAAAGCACCTCAAAAGCACACTTGTCACTCCCTTCAAATCAGGAATTGGAGGTTTTGTTTTCAGAGGAGCCTAACAACACACAAAATTGCCTTTGTTTTTGGTGTGCATTCCTCTCTGATTAATTTAACGATCATCAGCACTAGACTACCCGCAATTCCAGGGAGTTTGTGCCATCAGGGTTCAGAAAATTTCCTTCTTCCCACTTGGGATCTGAAGTGCAGCAATCTCTATCCTGTTTTGCACTTGTTATAGAGAGACACAGTCCCACCTGTACCTGAAAGCAGCTGCAGCTACTCAGGTGTGAATTAGCCCCCTTTGTACCATAAGAATTAAATATCTTAAGGGTTTTGGCTACAAACTCTACCCACAGAGTGTCTCCAATTCTGTCCCTTAGTTCACGGAACGGCTTCTGGGAAAACAAAAACAAAGAACATTGCTTTTCCAAGATAAAAGTCTCACCTTCACAGTTGATTCTGTCACTGCTTAGCTCAAAGCCTGGATTACACTGGCAAATGAAAGAACCCAGGATATTGTAGCACTGCTGTGCACATGGGTTGTTGGCATCGCATTCGTTTATATCTGAAAGGAAAAATGAGATATTTTTCTTCTGTAGGTGGTAATTAGGCTTGGTGGATTAATCCTTAGGCTGGGTCTGTTGCTCAGCAGAAGCTCATTTGGCTCTGTCAATGTAGATCTGCAGACACTGGAGCAATGTTAGATCTGTGCTTTATATTCCATGTAAAAACCAGTATTTTTCCAGGAATGAGAGTTATTCTAATGTGTGATGAATTCTCCCAAAAATGTTTAATGTGGCAATTAAGCTCCACATTCCAGTGCCTTTTTTCAGGTATGAAATGCCAAGTCTCTATAAATAATTGATATAAGGAACACATACTGATAAGACCTCTCAGCATGCAGTGGTTAAGATTTATCTGAGCTATTTATTACTCTGAAAATTTGTTCTTTTAAATTCCATTGCAATTATAGCATGAGCCTTTGAGGCCAGTAGAGTTCTGCGGAGCTCTAAGGCCTAGACCATATTGGGGGAAGGTATTTTTCTGTGCTACATTTTCCATGGTGTTGCCCATCCCAGGAACATTTTGAGGACTCTGGTATGAGAAGAGAAACAAATTTTAATGGGAAGTTTATGTAAGTCTAATCACCTCTGGAATCTATAGCCCTTGTTTGGCACAGACTGTTGATTAACTGCTGTTCCTGTCAGTCTGTAGATTTTAGTGTTTTCCCTTGAATTTCCCTCCTGTATGTTCTCAATTCATGTTTGTGTTTATCAGATATCTCCATGAGTAGAGAGCTGTGCTTGGGAAAAAACTTTGGGTTCATGGCTTATAAATGTCAGCAACATTGTAAATTTACAGATACACCTAAAAACTTATAAAGATGAGGCACTCATAAAAATGAAACCAATGAAGAGGATATGAATTCCCTGCATAATGAACCTCCTAGTCCTGAAAATGAATGATAATAGGGGAAAACTCATCAAAAAATCTTTTTCTTCCTCTGAGTTTGTTTCTGGCACCAGTGCAAAGGATGTACATCATTCTTCCTCCAATACTACCAGGAGGAATAAATTCGGTGGCCAAAGCCCCAGTTCTGTTCATTTTCCAAGAAATATTGACCCATTTTCAATATAGGCAGAAGTTGTGACACAAATGTAATAGCTACAGCTGTCAAGTGTTGCTGTGGCAGATGTGAGTTTGTCTTGATGCAGCAACCATCTATTTATAAATCTTCTCCTTAAGCTTTCCTCCCCTATACCTGGTAGAAATGGGCCTGATGAGACTGGGAGGCTGGAAAGCCAGGGAAAGGGATGTTTCGTGAAGTGCTGAAAGAATCCACCTTCCATTTGAGCCATGAAAGGGGACAAATAAGTGACTTTTGTCATGTGATTTTTCTGTCCATGGGAAATTTTTCAAATCCTATGATTTGGTGAGAACCAAGCAATTCTTGTCTCAGTGCAGAGCTGTACAGTGTGCCAGGGTGTTTGGTGAGGTTTGGTAATGCTTGGGAAGCAATGGTGGAAGCTGGAAAATGCAGCCTGATTTTTCTATGTATATAATATAGATTTTATATACACAAATTACATCTATAAAGAACTGACCATCTCCATCACCAGTCTCTTGATTTTATAGCTATTCTCTCTGTGCTTCTGCAGATAGAGTTACCTTTTACTATTACTCTCATCCATCTAGAACAGATGTTATGGTTTCAAATTGACATCAGTCTTGAAGTTTTACTCTGCAGCTTCCCTTAGTGTTTTATTTCTAAGGGCAACATTGTAGCTGAAAGGTCACTCTTAGCGACCCTTGTTTTAATTTTTAACTCTTTCTGGATATTCAAATGTGACCTAAAGACTTTCTTTACCATGTGCTTAGGGTAATTACCCTTAACTGCAGAGGTATAGTATTGATTCCTTTCATTCCCTGTTCTGGCCCGTGTCGTGTGAACTGGGAATAATATCAGGAAAGCCAATAATAAAGCAGAACTGTAAGAATAATTGAATCTAGAATTAAATACTGAATATAAAGCTTAGATGTTCCTTTGAAATCTGCTATGCCAACAAAATAATAGGCGTTCAAGAAAGCTCTAAATTTTTCTCCAATCCTCCTGTAATTCTTGGATCACTTGCAGAGGAAACTCTCAGTGCAGTCTTTTCCTGGTTGGTGTTTATTTCCTTTCAGTTTGTGCATGGCAGTCATGTGCTGGTGTCTGTGTGTCTGAGGAGTCCTTACCGACGCAGGTGTGGTTGTTGGATGCCAGCTGGAAGCCAGCGTTGCACTGGCAGTAGTAGGAGCCAGGGGTGTTCACACAGCGGTGGTGGCAGTATGGGGGCAGGGTGCACTCGTCGATGTCTGGGGCACCAAAAAACACCAGTTAGTTCACATGGAAGCACAGCACTTCCCTGCTGCTCTCTCGTGTCTAAGCAAAATTAATTGCACTTGACTAAAAGTAGGAGTAAAGCTTATGTGAGCTGGGCCCTGCTTCCCTGGATATTACAAGATACACTTCAACTTTTCCTGTAAGTGACTATTTTGTAACAAGCTCCTTGTCTTCACTGCACATTCCAACTTTATTTTATTGACTCAGTCCTGCAGTAGTTCTTGGTCTGGTTTATTTTGTGTAGGTAAAACTCAGTGTTTTGTTCAGCTTTCCCTGATCCCTCAGGATCAGACACAGTGCTGACCAACACAGCCAATGTGGCTTAGAGCTCATTTTCCCAAAAACTTGTGTGCAGCACTCCTGGCTTGTAATAAATCTTTTCAGCTCCATTAGGAACAGTCCAGATTTTCTGTGCAAGTACAGGAGAATGGCAAGGATAGGGAATTAATGGGCCTGAAAAGGAAACAGGTAGTTGTGCTTCCCCAGGGATCCCCAGACCCTGCCTTGCTCCTCAAGGGTTTCCTATTGCTCCCATTCCCCTGGCTGCCTGTCCTGGATACCTTCCCACGCAGCAGCACCACACCTGGCTGTGCATCTTGGGCACTGAGAGCCTTCCATAGCCTCTCCTTGCAGGTCAGCCCTGCTTTTGAGGTGGAGCAGTCTGCCTTTCCAAGAGTGAGCATTCCTAGTGTGCATTGGAGCAGGGCTTTCACCTGCCAGCTGCACAAAATGTGCACCACCCCATTCCCTTACCCTTCTGCATTTTAAAAGGCTTCCCTGTGTTCTGGAGGAGATAGTAGCTCTGGTTTTGCCTGGAAAACATGTTTTATTATTCCATTATTGTGTGTGGGTGCAGCGGCTGCCTTGAACTGTGGTGGCTAGAGCTTGGTGAAGAAATCCAGTGCCATGCTCTGAGCTTGTACACAATGGGACATTTCAAAGGACCAACACTCACACAAATAAGACCAGTATTCACTGGAACAAAGAAAGGCACTTCCCACATCCATGCCAGATCTTGAGTTTCCTACCTCCAGCTGTTTCCACCATAGATGTGTTTAAAAAGAGGCTGAGACTTTTTTTTTATAATGAGGAAAGTGTTTGTTTCAATACCAAGTGAAAAAATAATCTTTAAAAGTTAACCCTTTCTTTGTCAAATTTAAGGCTAAACTTAATGGAGTGTTTTGGATGATTCTGAATGAAAAGGCTTATGCTGGAAAATTCCTGGCTACCCATACAGTAGCAATTGTCACTGTAACTGTAAAGAGAGAAATTTGGAAGTGGAAATGGAATAAATTAAGGAGGAACAGTAGATTGCCATCCTCGACTTTTACAGGGCTAAGCTCTTATAACTAACTTAAAAAAATAGGTTTATACATATGAGCAATTCTTTGGTGTGTTAACACACATAAACGCTATCAGGATCCAGCTCTTATTCAGTGGGAATTTTCCTTGTGGGATTAGGCACATCAGCTCTGGGCAGATCTAAGGGCTGAGATTCATCTGATCAATTGGGGCCAAATCTGTTGAAGTGATGCTGGAAAACAATTCATTTTCTCTGCAGTCATGCATTTCAGAAAAGACTCATTTGGCAATAAGTGAACAAGCAAATTTAAAAAAATAGAAAAAAGTCAGAAATTGTTAGTGAATTTAGATTAAAATCAACCAGTTGTTAAAAATGTGTCTCTTTTTCTCCTTCTACCTTCAAGCCAAAACAGTCTGGAAAATTTTTCAAATTTGAGAAACATTTCCTCCCATATGGAGAATCTCTATCAAGATCTGGCCCCAAGAACATTTTCTGGCTAAGCTGTTATAAAATCCCTAAAGACAGGCTTTATTCTGAAATGCTGACAGTACTAACTGTTGGGATGTACTTGTAATTTAGGTCAGTGTGTAATATGTAACACAGGTGTTATTCTTGGTTTTGACCTAAATAGGAGAAGGGAAATTTCACTTTCCAGAACTCTTCATGGATAGATTTAGATACATAAATGTGTTCACATTTAGGTATAAGGATCTAATACTCTCATTTCTTCTCAGTTCTGTCCTGTTTCCAGTGAGACTTTCATTTAGGACTATGGGTCTTGATATCAGAAGTGCTGTTGCATGGCAGTAACATAATCTACCTGCTATATAAAAAAATCCAAATAAACCCCAGATATTAAAAATAGAAATGCATGACCTTCCAAAACTATTCATCTGCCTACATTCCCAATTAGTCATCCTATTCCTGCACAGAGAACTGAGAAAAATCAGATACACCTGTGTTTACACCAATTTGACAGTTCAGGGCCTGATCTATGTCTCTTAGGAAATAGATAAGAATTCTAGGGTTTATTCCTACAGCCCTTGGATTGGAATCCTGAAGAAAGAGCCATGCCCAGAAATTGAAATTATTTTAAGTGTGTTTTAAGATCTTCTCATTTTTTTACTTGTTGCCTTAGCAAGAAGAGAAGAGATTAAGAACAAACATTTTTAAAAATATAAAAAAAAATTTAAAATTTAAGAATAAAAATTTTAAGATTCTTATACACTTTGAAATGCAGGATCCCTGAAAGAGGAAAACCTTGAGTTCTTTTGAGGAAAAATCCCAACCTCAAACGCTTTTCTCCTAAGCTGCATAAAACCAGTGCAGTGTCTTAGAGGAGCCTGTCTTGAATATCACCTCCTGATGTATAGACGTGACTCTCTCCCTTCATAGTTGTTTTTATTATCTGACAAACCCAAGGCTTAAGGCTGGAGTGCCTTTAGAAGCAATTTATTCATTTTTGTGTGAAATGCAGGCTGAAGGAACAGGAGGATAGCACTTTGGCATGATGTCCCCACTTGAGGATGGGACAGGAGAGATATGGTATTTGCCCTGCACTTGGATTTAATTCCATGTTATGCTTGCATGGCTCGCAGGGGTGCCAGTAGCTTATCTTGGCATGGAGAATAAAGCCTGGTGGGTTTTAGAGGCTGCAGTTCTCCTGTACCTGCATTCAGAGTTTCCATCTCTTTCGTTTGTGCTCATAAAGCTGAGTCCTGGAGCAGGGCTGGGGGAGGGAGTGCTCTGTCCCACAGACCTGGAGCTGAATCTCAGGAGAAGGATGTGCTTTGCTGCCATCAGGGACTCGGGGCAATATCTGAGACACTGGGCAATGCTCCAACACAAACAATCATGCAATGGGAACTATCAGCAAAACTCAGCTTGTGAACTCCAAAAGTTGATTATCCTTAAAATAGCTCCTGGTCCCATGTTTTAGTGACTAATTACTGTCGTAAAGTGACTATTCCATTGCATTCCAAAGTGAGACAGCTGTTTCACACCACACATACCCATCTGCCTTATGACCAATATGAAGTTTGCAACTATAGGTAATGAAAGAAAATCATTGAATGGAAAGCCACACTTACCAACACACTGGTCCCCTCGTTTCTGGTAGCCTGGAGGGCACTGACAGCTGAAGGACCCTCTTAAATTGACACACACTTGGTCAGCTCTACAATTGTGGGTTCCAGTTGCACATTCATCTATATCTTTATAAAAAAGAAAACAAGTGCTATATTAGTCATCATATTTACTTAAAGTATTTAGCATGTGTAAACACTTTACACATCTTTAAGCTACCTATAAGTGCAGGCAGAAAAGTTCAGATACATTCCCAAGATGTCATCTCAACACTTGCAGCTATCAGAAATCTGGTAATGTTTTAATTCTCATACACTGCCTTTATAGTATTTTCAGACATATTCAGGTATTTGCCAAACACCATTAATATTTTGTACTTGTCAGTCTAGAATTTTCTGTAAACTTCTTGCAGCTTCATCATATGTGGATCATTTGCCTGTTATGTTTTGTTTTTTTTTTTTTCCCATGCTGGTTGAATGTTTCATGCTGTATTACTCCAGAAAATTTCAGCAAATGTAGTTCAGCTCTTTCTCAAGGAGAGGAGTTAGAAATATGTTGTTTTGGTGGTACTAAAAGGACTCGGCTGATCTCTTACATGGTTCCTGTGCTCCATGCTTTGGACAGGGACTTGGAACTTGGTATGTGGTGGTCTTCTCATCAGGAAGAGATTTGCCTCTTGTCATTCCCATGAAAATTCCCCTAATTCAGTCAATCTGTTTGAGTCTCTGAAAACAGTTTATGTACGTTTGTATTTGCACAGTACAGCTAAAACTGCAAGTTCTTGCCTGATACTTCTCAGAATAATTCAAGCAGCTTTTAGTTTGTACTCAATGCAGGTTTATGCAAGTATAAAACCAGCATTTTTATTTTGCCTGCTCATTATTACTGCTGGAGGTACTTAATTATAATTAAACTGCATGTGCTGACAAATGAATTACAATTTGCTTTCTCATCTGAACATCCAAAAGATTGGAGAGCTTTTTATTGTAACATGACACAGTACAGTGAGATGACTTTTTAATTTTGGCATCGTACACAGTTTGGAGACTCTAGGCTGAATAAACAAATTCCTTAAAACTTATGATCTCTAGTTTACAAATCTCAGTTGACCTCTCTATTTGTATAGGCACTGGGGATGTTAGAACATCACCAATGGCAGATTCTGGGTGGTGCTTTGGAAAAAATGATGGATTCTTTCTCATAACAAGTGAAAACAATTTTGACCACAAGATTCAATAAAAAATAAACCATCATCAGTTTGAGTTAATTCTCCAGGTTTACCCTCTCCTCAAATGTCCAAATATTTTACACTCATCTTCCTTTTATTCAACAGGGAAGCTAAAGGCCTCTTATGTTGGGGTGCTCTTTGCATTTCTGCATAGTGTCTGTCCTAAAGCTGCTGTGCTGGTGCAGGATTTGCTAAGCTCACTGTTGTATCCTGACACTGAAAAAGCACATTCTCAGGTGTAAAGACTTTTGGGGACTACAACTAGCTACCTCCTGCCACCCCAACATCAGGCAGCTCAAGGCAAGTCTTTGCAAGGACCTTCTGAGCTTTTTACTCCCAGTTTTTACAGGAGCTGGAAATAAAATACTTGTACAATTCTAATCCTTTTTGTTGCAGACTGTGCCAGAACAAAGAAAGTTTATTTGGTCTTTAGGAGGTTCATATATGAGTAAACACGAGTTGCCTTTTAAGCTGGAATAGTTAAAATGCATTGACTAATAAGCTACTCCAGCTAAAATGATTCATAGATTTACTTATGTACTCATGGTTTTTGGCTGTTCCTGATGGTAAGTTCAGCTGGACAGAAAAACAATTATTGCCTGCTCGCTGGTTCCCCATCTGGAAACCCTTGGAGAGTTTTGATGTTCTGGCCAAGATCTGGGTTTGTAAAAGGTGTGGGAAGGCAGCCTCCTGCCTTCCCTAGGGAAGGATGGTAAGGTTGCCATGCTTAGAGTAGGTCAGCTCCCACCTGTGCAGGGAAATCAGTACTGGTAGAGCAAGGCTGGTGGCCTAAAGGTTGTGTTTGAGGGAAATGTGGCAGGAGGAGGACAACAGGCACCTGGAAAGGTTTCAGTGCTGGCATCTCCAGTATTGCAGTAGTATCTGACCGTTGTGACTGATACAGGGGTGAGGAAGCGAGATTTCCATGCTGAAAGCAGTGCCAAATGTGGATTGTGTTGGTGCGATCCCAGAGCAGCCCAGCCCTTGTGGAGTATGGGAAGGAGCACTGGTGGATTTAGCAGTGATGTTGCAGCTCTGCCTGTGAGTGAGGCCAGAGAGGGAGGCTCCAGCTCTTGGCACTTAGTGTGACCCAGATCACTGTCCATTACAGAAACAGTCTGTTTCCTAACTGTCCAGGGAGTTTTTGGAGAAGTAGAGGTGTGGGAGTCATCAGAAGGAAGCAACAGCAACATTGGAGTTTTCTTGGCATGTGGCAGAGTGGCTCAATTTTTCTCTGAGGTGGTAGAGGCAGAGTTATTTATTTACCTATGCACACCTACTTGTCTGCCCATGGGAGAAGGCACCATCCCACAGTAGGGACTGGGGATTCATTTGGGATTCCCACAATGTGTTTGTGGCTTTTAAGTGGGTAGGTTGTCTATCTGCAGTTCTTCGAGGTCTGGCCAAACTCAAGTTTCCAGATTGTTTTCCCAGTTATGTTCCCACTGTAGGGAAATCATTCACTCCCAGGTCTTCGTTCCATTGTTACAAGGGCTACTTTTTACAGTTGAAATCAGACTTTTCCAATCCATGAAATTCCTAGATTTACCATGACTCTCTAGGAGTGCCCTCTGACCTGACAGTGATTTTGAGTTTCAATCAAATCCTGCATTTAGTCTGTATCAAATATGGGAATGAGATGGGAGTTATACAAAACATTTTCTTCCTTAAATTCTACCACCTCATTGCATTTGGTGCTTCTTGACAGAATCCTGGGCTTAAGTGGGAAAAGTGAATGAGGCATTGGGAATCCAAACTTTTGATTTCTGCCTGGTGCAGACACCCATGGCAATGGTTTGGTCTCTCAGAAGACACTGCTATCTGGGGTAAGGATGTGAGACAGGAACATCACAGAGCTCACCAGCTCTAATCCTTGAGAGCAAGATAAATTTATCTGACCTTTCCTCTCTAGCGCGAATGTTTAATAATGAGTTATGTGCATGTGTATTTATAATAATTAAAAAAAATTAAAATAAGGCTCTCCACTGCACACACTTGTCCCTCTGGGGAGAGGGGTGAGAGAACAAACATGTGACAGATGTTTATCATGTTGCTTAATGCACTACTGGAAAGCACTCAAGATACCACAGTGATGAGTGCAGTATAAGAAACAGATCTAGAAAAAAAATATGGGGCTTCTACAAGCTCATTCTTGAGCATCTTTCCCCTACATCCTCTTTTCCAAATTTAGTGTCATCATGATAAAGTTCATCTCCAGAACTGTTTCAGCAGCTCATTCCATAGCTGAGGCTTCTGCCTTAAGAAAATATCTTGCCTGATAAGAAAGCACCTGAAAACACTCCCAAATCATTCCTCATCAGCTTTGTTTAAATTTAATTTCTAGATGTTGTACAAGCATTTGTTTGTCTAGGTAAGCCATACAAATTACACCAGTAACTAGTAATGAAAGTGATCTGCTCTCTTTTTTCCTTTATATTTTCTAATCTCAGCTAACATTTCTAGAGGTTGTGCTGTTCACTACACATAAACAAGGGCTGTAAGTTTGTATTAGTTAAAAAACCTGAATGATGTTTGATTATTGATGCATGCAACCTGTGAAATATAGGTCGGTTCTTAAACTCACTGTATCTCTGAGTCTGATTGATGGCATTCTCAGATTTTTATTCCTAGACAGTTTTCCTCTGGACAGTTACATCCTGTGTAGGTGGAAAAAATTCCTTTGAAATAGTCTGAGTGTCTTTGCCAATCCTTTTGCAGATCAATCTTACTTGAAAATTGATTCACTGGGTTACCTTCAGTGTTTTGATCATTGTAATAACTGAACTCAGGGAAGTATGTAATCTTTTCATAGGCCACTCAAAATCAAACTTATTAAGGGATTTATTTGTACTTCGGTTAGAAAAAATATTTCCAAAATGGGTTTGGATTGAGTACTTTAATTTCTGTGTTTTGCTTGTAAATGTTACATCTAGAATACTGAACTGAAAGGATGCAACAGTTCCAAAGTGGAGGATTTGCAGAGCACAGAATTCAGGTTCTCTGAGCACTTCGAATTCAGATCCATTAAGCATCATGACAGAGTCTTTAAACTCGCTCTGTTTTTGGTGCAGGCTTGTGCTTGGTCAAATGTTGCTGTGCCCAGAATGGATTGGGTGGTTTATCAAATTGCTGCATAAAATCCTTAAATTAAAGTCAAGGTCAAAGTCCAAGGAGAAGTGGGGCAGAAACACAGCAATTAAGGACACCATGTCTCAAATGACATGTGAGCTCCACTGCTCTTCCAGAAATGTGAATGGAAGTCCTCAGCTGTGCTGTGGTTGATAGGGCCTTCAGACTCCAGTGACTCACCCTGATGCAAATATTGCCTTTTAAAGCAATTTCCAGGGCTGTTCTAGAAAGCTGCTTTTGGAAGACTTTGCCATCCATAACTCCCAGCGAGTTAAGAGAATGCTCTGAGTTGCACAGGCAAGTGTCTGAGGTTTGCAGGGTGCTTACAGCCATGGTGTGAGAACCACGGAGGGCAGTAGAGCTTGCTCTTGTATTCCTTCAAAATATAAATCAACTTGCATTTCATAGTTTTAAGTCCATAAGCCTCACTAATGGCTATACCCAGTGATTCCCTCATTTTCCAAAAATGTGCCCACACTGCTTCTTGAAGTGATCTGCACAATTCTGTCCCTCCGTTGCTGACTTTGGCAGCCTGTTCTGTATTTCAACCACCAGTTGTGTACAAAAATTTTGCCTGACCTGCTTTTTAGCTATAGCTTTCCCTAACCCTTGTCTATGGCTCCCTCTTTTAGACATAGTTTTTCTGCTTCTCTCCTGCACTCTATTCTCTCAGGCTCTTATCTAGATCCTTAAAATTTTCTTGCTAGTCTCTCTTTCTGAGCTACAACCCTGGCTCTGTTCCCTTCCCACTGTGACTCACTTTTCCCAAACCCCCTGACTCATGCTGCTCGCTCACTTATGCAACAGCTTAATCTCTGCAATTTGCTTCGTATCATTAGAGGCAGCACATAAAACCAGGAGATGCATTTCACTAGGGCATTGAACTTTTAGAGAAAAAATGCTTTCCACATCCACCTTCATCTTATTTAAGCCACTTGAAGCTTTCCTCCTCCTTTCCAGCAAATACCTGTATGTTGCGCTCAGAGCTGGAGAAATGTTTTCTTAACTAACTCGAGTGTGTCTTGCTCCTGTGACTGAAGTGTTCAGCTTCTTGCTGCTCACTGGCTCTCAAAATACTGCAGTATATTAGCACATCTTCTTACTCTCTGTGTATATCCTCCTCTGCCCAAACAAAATGTTTCCAGGTTGCTTTTCTCTATCCTGGTCCATAGCAATCTTAATATTCCACCACATAAAAAAAGAAGGCTCTTAAAATATTTTATGAGATTGAAATTCTTATTTCTGTCCCCACTGAGGAGCATCAGTGGAGCAGCTTCTGAATGATTCATAGAAATCCAAATCCATGGTGGTCTCACCGATGTCAGTGTTGCACTTGTCAGGGACCGCAGCGAACCTGTTCTCAATTTGTTTTGAATGTAAACCATAAATATTTTACTTAACGGGTTTAAATTTTTTGAGTTCTTGGTGAGTGAGGCCAGAAAATGACTTAGTCTATTTTTCTAATGGATTCATCTGAAGAGCAAACATCAGCTCCCACATCAGAAATGGCACCAGACAGTCTGATATCAGACACGCAGTGATCTGCACGGGGCTGCAGCATCACTGACAATTTACTTAACCTCAAGGTTCTGTCAAAACTTTCCCTTTCTGCCCACTTCATTAACTTTTATTCTGTCTGTAAGATATTTTATACTGGCATCTTTCAGAAAGAATCACCTGAAGATAACACACTTGGATAAATTGGACGCCTATAGTTCATCCATGAGTATGGGCTTATTTTATTTGACCAAATTAAGTATTCTGCCCTTATTTATGTTTCTTATATTGTTCTTGCAACTGAGGCCAGGCTCTCTGCTATGTCTTTTCCTGGATCCTCCCTGATCTTTTCTCACACATAGGAACAACATTAGCAACCTCCAAATTCCCTGGTTCCCTCCCCAGCCTTAGCAAGCTATCAACAATTTCTGTCAAAGGCTTTTCTATTTCCCTTGCTACTTCCTTCAACATTTGCAATGTTATTCATCTGGGCTGGATGCCCAGACAGCTTTTAACTCATTGGTGTTGGGAGGTTGTGCTTTGTGGTGGTAGAGCCCAGCATAAGATCTGTTACATAATATCAGGGCAGGAGGCAGCAGGAGATGAAATATCTTGAGACATTTCCCATTCCTGGAGTGGCAAAACCTGCTAATGTAGATACCTTCACTCCAAGTGCTGTTACTGTCCAGTGGTGTAATGAGGGACCCTGTCTAATTCTGCACAGCTCTGCAGCAGCCTAAAACCTCCCCTTTTTTTGCTGATTTTTCCCTTTTAAATTTTCCTTTGCCCTTTCATGTGAGGTATATTGGCCGGATTGCCCTGGTAACAAATTTTCACAGTTGAGCGAAGGTAACCTGCACAAATACTTGTTTGCACAGGAAACAGAGATGTGAGAGCCAAGACCTACATTTAAGCAAATAGGTGAGGTAGAATGTTTAAATTAATGAGATTTTCCTGAAAAACAGCACGACTCCTTTGGTGTGCTGAAATCTTTCCCCTTTCCAGTTTGAGAGTGCAGCAAAGCAAGTTCCTTGTGGATTCATCCCTTACTGCTCCTGGATGTCATGGCAGAACACAAGAGAAGTAAAGCAAAGTATTGATGTGGTAAATGTGCAAAAAGAGAATTGAATGCACCACAACTCATTGTGTGATTTTTTTTTTTTTTTTTGCGTTTGGACTGCAAAAGTGTGAGCAGCCTCTGTGGGTTTGGGCAAGTTACCCAAGCACAGTGATTCCAGGAATAAGAAGGTACAGGAAAAGCATCCTTCTATTAACAGAACAGAGTTAACAAGCTGTCGTAAGTCAGCCTGCCCTGCGGTTTTCTGTCACAATTATCTATTGTCTCTGGTATGTCCAAAGCAAATTGACTTATCACACAGAACAGCTCAATAAAGGAGTGAGCCATAGCTTTCAGTACTAGAACATCTCCCACATGCTTGCAAGTGGCAGGCAGGCAGCTGAGAAGGGAGAAAAAAAATGAATGAAGCTTTGAATTGATGCATTTGAAAATGCATTTCTTCCTTTCTCCTGTTCTTTCCCTCTGTGTGAGATGCTCCTTCCCTCTCCAGCCACACACCAAGCACTTTGGGAGGTGCATCGTACATGGGAAATGGCTCCTAATTCCAAGATCCTTTGGAATTAGGTGGATACCCCTCATTATCCAACACAGCCACAGTGAATTAAATGAATGTGACACATAAAGCATAGGTAACACAGGAATTAAAATAATGACTGCAAGCGAGAGTGGTATGGCTGATATGATGTTAGTCTGATACAAGCCCCCAAATTGTTCCCAAGAGGATTTTCTATCCAATGTTACTTCAAAGTGTATTGTTAAAATAAGAATATGGACAATAATGTGTCCTTGTGTTTAAAGATTTTCAAAGGGAAGAGCACTTTAATCCCCCATTAGAAGACCATATTGTTAACTTTTAGTCTTCCCACTCATCAAAAAGGAAAGTATTCCATGTTTTTGATGGACTTAGATTAATTTAAAAATTTGTATTATTGGCTTTATTTTTGCTGAAGCCATGAATGGAGTCATTGCAATCCACTAATTCAGAGCAATGTATCTGTGAATCTCTGAATGCTTCAAAACATGACTTGTCTTAACGGTAAACTTCTTGATTTACATTTTGCAATAGCTTATTTTTACTTTCAGTAGAGTATTTCCTGCTGTTGCTTTCTTGTGATTTTATGCTAGAGGTTTAATAAGTTGTGCTTTTTGGTTCATGCCTGCCCAAGTGAGGATCACCCACCCATGATGACCAATACACTTGGACTGTGCTCAAAAACAACAAGGGTGGATTAAACTATTCCATTATTGCAAGATGAAAGAGTTCTCCCCGACATCTGGCATATCATCTTCAACACTGATATGGAACATTTCCATAAATTTAGCTTAACATTGTTTTTGTGAGTGTTCCAAAGTATTTTTAACATTAAGAAATAGCATGCAAACTAGTTTCCTATTTGAAAGTAAATGTCTTGTTCTTATTTCTAATTCATACAGCTATTAAAAAAGTAAAAAATAAAGAGGATTCACTTAACTTGAAGCACACTGGTTTGTTTACTTAAGTTAATGGAAAAGCTAGTCAGTGTTTGATGTAAAGCTGTCCCCTTGCTTGAAAGAATACCAAACAACTGCTTATGAATTATGAATATCTCCTAATACTTTCCAGAATTATCTGAAGGATGTATTTTTTTCTTAATTACATACACTTGAAAGTTCCAAGTTCCCTCTTCATTTCCATTTTGTTTATTTCTCTCCTTGGAAACCTCATAAGCATTTTCCTTTAGCTAGGCTTGACTGAACAAAATATCACTGCTACAACCTGTAATATTGGGGAAATCAAAGCCTGAAAGCTCATTGTGGTTTTTAATTAGGAAGTTGAAGCTCATTAAAGCTTTGCAAGCATTTTCATAGCACTTACACTGGCAGCCGCTGGATCCCTGCAAAGGAACATATAAATATCTACCCAAAAAGTGAGTTCAGGGCACACTTCAAAAATCAGCTTTCATTCTGAGACAACTCAGAAAATAGCTCCTGCAAAAAATTTTGCTTGTCTTATATACTGGCATGTCTTCCACTGGTTTAGTCCCAGTCAGAAGTACAGGAACCTGATTTTGGGGTTTTTTTTGGTAATGGATGTGTAGCTGATCAGAGCAGCTCTGCTGAAACAAGGGACCTTTAGAAGGAACTTCAGATGTAGGACAAGTGACTTAGAATATTTGATATGAGACCAATTTTATCAATACCATCTCATTCCCCTTCAGCTTTTGCAGGCTGAATGAGCCTTTTTAGGAATTCCAGTTTCCGAGCTGAGAACATTTCAGTTCAAGCTGAGTTCAATAGCAACTCTCCAAAGGAGAGGGCTTATCTAAATGATGATATTGTTTTTAGCACTAATCATCCTATTTGTTGGCAGTACCAACGTGCTGCAATCTCCACAGCTCCCCACGTAAATAAGCAGATTCCTGATGCTGTTCCAGCTTCAGAAATGCCTTTGAAGGCATTACTAGGTTCTGAATTTTTCCTATGTGGTTATGTGATACTTTTAGCATGTGGCTGGACATACCCACAGATGCCCTGTTTTGAAGAAATGTATCTAAAATGTATTTAAAGTGTTACTGGCAGGCACTGAGTTGTGAAATAGAAATGGTTAAAAGAAATTCTCATTTTCATGCCTTCTACAACTTTTGAATGATTAAAGAATAAAAGCAAATTATGGAAATAGTACTTAAAAAAAGACACATTAGTTGATTTGGTCCAAAATATACTCTAGGGATGGGAGGAGACTGGAAGAGCTGGGATAGAAAAACACAATGTTCAGGTTGCACAGTTCAAGTGAAGTGAAAGGGTGTGCAGAAGTTAAGGTTTCTGTGGCAATATAAATTTGACTATGCCAAAATCAGGCAATGTTAGACAGTTCTGATCTAACAAAACCATCAGGAACTGGACCTTATAAATTTTTGTTTGTCTGTTTTGCCCTAAGAATTCTTATTAACTGCCTCCTCCTTAGAGCTTAAGTGGAAAATTCAATTTTCCATATAATTATTCAGATGAAGACGGCTTAAAATTGAGTTTGAAGTTTTAAAAATTCTTTGTTTGCAAAAGAATAGATACAAGAGGTGAGTCAGGCAGGATCAAAAGTGAGGCAGAGGCACCAAGGGAAAAGAAATCAATCCTTTGAAGGTGAAATTGGGAAAAAAAAAAAAAGAAAAAGCAGTATGGATACTAACGAAGGAAGGAAAATGAACATGGGAAAAGCAAGACAGGAGCCCAGGGGAGGTTGTGGAAAAGGGGAGATGAACGAGAGGGGTAACGGAAAGAAGCTGAGGGTGTGCAGTTCACTAAAGTTAGTAAGTTATAGTGGTGCTTTGGAAGTATTTGTTGTTCTTTCAAAAACCTGACAAAAAATTCTGAAAACTGAAAATTATTATTATTTTTGGCCCCACTCTAAGATTTTTTCTGGGGTTTAGCCATATTTTTTTTTCTGTGTTTGGGAACAAAAAAAAAAAAAAAAAAAAAAGAAAAACAATACACCAAAAATACTTTGTTCTTTCAACGAGTCAGTAATAAATAAAAATGAACATTCTACAAACCAGAAGTTTCCTTGGGAAGAGAAAGCTACTTTTTCTTCCAAATTGCCTTAAAATTGGGATGTGCTCTGCTCTCAGGCTGAGGATCTGCCTTCCCAGCTGCCTTTGTGCAATCAAATAGAAGTAGCAGTTGGGACAGCTTTGCTCCTTTCTTTCCTTTTTTTTTCCTGGCGTTTGGCTGGAAAGTTATATGGGTTTGCCTCAGAATAGATGCTGTGCTACCATAATCCTGGCACTTTTCACTGCAAGTGAGATTGCAGCGGTGTTTCCTAGAGTAAGCGGAGAACTCCTGAAGCATCCTGGACATCCAGCTGAAGGGCTGGCAGGAGGGGGAAGTGCAGCAACCTGCTTTGCTTGCCTGAGCATGTGATTTTTTTCTTTTTCTTTTTTTTCTTTAAATACCTTGTGATCTTCACAGACTCCTGGCGAAGCTTAAAAGGTTAGTTTGAGAAGGGAGTGGCTATCATTTGCTTAGAAAATAAATAGCAAAAAGTAGGCCAAATACCAGTAAAGTTCCAGTTTTAAAATATTAAACTAACACACGACATTGCTGACCTGGAAAGGTCACATGAAGTGGGAGAAAGGATGTATTTAGAGTGATTGCCAGGCAGGACGTGGGATCTCTCACTGACTTGGCAGTAGAAACTTCAGCTCTATTTGCTGTTTCTAATGCTCCTTATTTGCTAAGTTCTTAAGTTTGACAAGATTCATGCTTTTTTTGTCAGTATTTACATGGTATTAACCAAGTGTGTAAATCCATTCAGAGGGTAACCAGGCCTACCCTGCCTGCTTTTCCTGCTTCATCTTTGGATATAGACAGGATGCTCAGAAACCTGGGGAAAGGGAGGTTTGGAGGGGATTTTCCTTTGGGGAATGCTATCAGATAACAAGGTTATTTGTGACAAGTTTAAACTCGCTAAATCTGGTGGAATAGATTCAGTGCTTCCAAATCTATCAGCGTGAGAGTGAGGAAAGAAATGACTGCTGAAATGACAATAGAGCTGTTAGAATTCCTTCAGAAGAAGCAGGAAGATTTAATGGAAATGTAAAGATGTCAGCATCCCTCTCTATGGCCTGACTTTAGGGCTCTTGGCAAACATGGAAGAGAAAACCCAACGCAGCAGATAAATAATTGCTGCCACATCATCCCAGCACATCATCATCCCTGCTGGATGAGATGAAAGGTATTTACAAATCAGAGGCTGCCAGCAGAACACAGGCAGCCTCAGCTTGATCCAGCTCCAGCTGTAATCAATAGGAGCCTTCAGCTAAACCAGAGCCTGAAGAACAAACTGACTGCTTTTTGGAATGTCTTACACGGTGAGTTCTGTAAAGTAAAGCTGGAGCTCAGCAGGAGCGAGGCATGGGGGTTACTGTGGAGTTTTGCTCCACACATTGTTTGGTGGGCTTCAAAACTACATTTTCCACTGACAACTGAAGCCCCATTTTTCATTCTCCCCCTTAAATCTCCCGCTCTTCTCCTGTTTTTCTTTCCCTGTTCCTTTGGGTTCTACCCTTCTAATTTTTCAAGGCAGAGAATGTGCCTTTGTTTGTGAACAGCAAGGAGAGTTTATGGCACCCTATTCATTATATTTATGAATCATATCTAACTGAATTTTTCCCATAGCCCAAAGGTGGCTGTTTGCCCAAAGGCACTGCTCCTAATGCCTGTATTTTCTATTTATAAGGTGTATTTTAGTTTACATCAGAAGCTGAGGGAAAGACTTCTGCTTGATATCACTTCTGCCAAATGAAACCCACAGAGAAACTGTGGCCAAAGGAATTCTGTACAAAAGTTGTCCGGGCTCTGTAATTTTGTTCACGTGGGTGCATGGTAGTATACACCAGCTGCCAATAAAAATACTCTAAAATAGATGCAGCCCTGTGCAAGTCTCCAGATGATCTTAAAATGTACAGAACACAGGTAAGGGAGAACAGAAAGACAACTAGGCTTTGTCAGGGCATAGCCTGGTGAGAAAATCAGCTTTTGCAAGGTGGTCATGAGAGGAGAAGCAGCTCCTCTGACAATCCCTGCTACTCCCTGTAAGTTGATGAAATTCCTGAAAGAGCACTTTAGAACCAAATTAAAGAAAATTGTTGCTTTTGAAGCCATTTGTGGTTGTGACCAAGTGCAGGCGCTCCCCAGAACATGTTGATGCACTGTGAGCAGCAGAGCCAAGGACAGGCTCCAAGGAGGGAGCATTGGTCTGGGCCATTGCTCCACCTCAGGAGAGTCCAGGATCACCGGCAGGAGCTGGAAAGCTCCAGCAGCACAGAGCCCAGGACACAGGGAGAAGATCTGTGGGACAATCATTAGCACTGATGCCCATCCAAACTGAGCTTTTTGCCTCTGGAGAACGGCAGGAATAAAAGGAATTGGCTTTGCAGCTACCAGGGGGAAGGGAAGGAACAGGCCTTGACAGATTCACTGGACAAGTTTTTTTAATACTCTGTGGCTTGAGATGCTTCTCTTGTTTCTGGCCCCAGGAAGAAAGATGAGTGGGAAGCTTTAGAATCATAGAATGGCTGGGGTTGGAAGGAGTCCTAAAGCTCATCCAATTCCAAACCTATGCCATGGGCAGAGACACCTTCCATTATCCCAGGTTGCTTCAAGCCCTGTCCAACCTCCAACCTGGCCTTGGACACTTCCAGGGATGGGGCAGCCACAACTTCTCTGGACAATCTGTGCCAGGGCCTCACCTCACAGCCAAGAATTTTTTTCCTAATATCTGATGTAAACCTGCTCTCTCAATGCAAAGAAATAAATTGCAAAAAGTCACTCTCCATCTTTCTTGTGGACATCCTTCCTGAAAAAGCATTGAGGACCTTTCTCATCCTTTTTTTTTTCTTTTTGCTTGGCTCTCTGTGTGTTCTGTTCCTCTCTTTAAAAGGCATGAGATCCCAGATCTTTATGCTCTTGCAAATATAATGTATCAGCCAAGTGCCTGTCTGCATCCTGGCACATCTGAGGGAAGCCCAGGACATTGTCAGTACATTATTTGGCACTGCCTGGCTGTCTAAAGCTTTAAGCAGACAGCCATGAATGTGTGATTAAAATCCACTGCAGAGGTTAATGGCTGGGCAGGATCCACAGGGAAACATGAGGGCTTCAGATGCTGCTGAACACATGCCGAAGGTGGTGGGTCAAAATAAATTCTGCTCATAAATTCTTCCAAGATGGGAGAAGAGATTTCTCAATTTAGACTTTCATCAAAGCTATTGGAAAAAGCTGTCAATCATACTTAGGGATCTCAGCTCAGAGATGCCCAGCTGCCTCAAATGCCTTCCAGATGTATTTAATTCCAGTGCATTGATTGCCCACTCAGCTTTGCAGTGGAGCAGGTAAGGGCAAGTCTGTGCCATCCTCATTGAGTGGCTGGATGGCAACAAAATTGACTGGTGGCTCTTTCCTCATGGAAGTGCTACCTTCCAGGAACTGATGAAGCAAGAGGTGAACTGGAAAAAGATGAATCTAGGGGAGGCTAATTATATCCAAGTAATTAATGCCAAGAGCAAAGAATAGAATGAAAAGGTGAAGGAAGGAGAGATATAGCTGAGTATTAGGAAGATAGAATAAATATCTATGAGCACATTCATTTCTTACCTATAGGATAAAGGGGGAGATTGCTTAAAATTCTAAAGCTGAAGTGTTTTAAAGTAACTTTTAAAAGTAATTTACTAATCCTATTATTTATGCAATTATAATTGTTAGCTGGAATAACACAAACTAATATGTGCAACATTAAGCCTTCTCCCAAGCTAGTCAACCTCAAATTCATTGTGTAAGCCTGGAAGGTCCAACCTGGATTTCTCTGTGCTCTTGGGTTTCAGAAACTCTGGCTGTGGAGAAAGATTCCCTTGTTGTACTGCTCCAAACCCTGAACCAAAACCCAGGATGATGTTCAAGCAGCAGAGAGGACAGAGAGGGGTATTTCAGAGGACAGCAAGAACCACATAATGAAAGTTGTGGGTTGTAAAGATTTTTTTTTAAAAAAAGCTTTTTCAAGATACAAGATGTCCAGACAGGGACCACTGAAGAGGAGGGAAAGTTTTTTAGCAGATTGAAAACCTGTGGGCTTCAGTAGCTTGAAAACTTTCATAGATAGCATTTAACCAACTGCCCTGATTTAAAGGCTGGGTTTAATTAATCAGATGCTACCAATAAACATGCAAAACACCAGTGGAAGACTAATGACAAGATTGGTTTCCAGCAGTTCATTGAACGTCCTCTGTAGTGAGATCTGTATCTAAATTTATTTAGGATCTAGCAGACTGTTAGTTTGCTTTGGAGATTTCATGGACAGGCAAAACAATCAGCATGAAAGAAAAGAAATAATGTCTCAGCTAATAACCACAGGGTCTTCTGAAGGGATTTCAGAGGTTCAAAAACACCTCTGACAAATGAAATCCAAGTCATGAAGGTTCTTGTACCCTGTTATTTTCTTGACTGGGAAGTGTTCAGTGTGTTTTAGGATCGAGTCCAAACAATTTTTAAGGAGTTAGGTCTTGTTTTCAATGAAAGGAAAATAAAAAGGAAGCAAAGTATAATAGATAAGTAAGGCTAAATACATATTAAAAACAAAAATCTTTTCAAAGCAAAGAACAATGACCTCTTATCTAGAGAAGGTTCAGCAAACATATTAATTCTTCATATCACCTTAAAACTCTTGGGCTTGATTTATTTTTCCCCTTATTTGTGCAGGAATTTTTATTTACCCCACAAGGCTTCACACTTATTACATGTACATGTACTTGCCCAAAATGTCCAGTGGTGGAGAGCAAGGCCCCTTGAGCCAGAAAAGCAATCTGAGAGGTTCCTGGAAAGATCTCTGTGGATGCAAGTTACGTGTCATTCTGTCCCAAACCAGCCCCTGCATCCATCTGCTCCTCAGAAGGGACAAAACGGATCTGGTTTGCAGATCATCAGCAAGTTGGAAATTCAACTTCCAGAAGGGATAAGATTTTACAGAGAAGATACTGAGGAGTTGGTTCTTGTAACCAAGCCAGGCCTCATTTCTTAGAGAAGTGGCATGACTTATTTAGTGAGTAAAAGTGACAGCATGGCCTCATCTGGCACTGCAGATTCACAGTTCTGTTTGGAGTCACCATAAATCATCAACTGTAAAGTATCTGGTTTCCTAAAGGAGCAGCTTTATTTCATTAATATTTTGAAAGTGACGTTGCTAATTGTACCATAATTTATCCAGGACCACAGTGAGAACTGCTGTTTTCAGTCAGGTTTTGGCCCTCATTGCCAGGAGTTTAATAAAGAAAAGAGGAAGGGAGAGTAAGAAATTAAAGAGAAACAATAATTGAGGGGTATCTAAAAGGGGCAGCATTGGTAGATGTGAGACAAGCTGGGATATTCAGCAGAGGAATCTGAAAACTGTCCCAGCAAAGGAACTGCAAGCTGAGTAAACAGCCAATTCCTCCAGATCAAGGCTACTCCCTCCGATACTCTCAAGCATTTCCTTCCCACCCATGAGTAAGATCAGCCTGTGCCTGGTATTGCAGGCTTGCTCTGGCAAGTTTTTTAGTGAGGGGTTTTAAAATAAAAGTTCCTAGCAACAAGGTGAAGGACTGATTGATGCCAGCAGTGAGCAGTTGTGTAAACTGAGGCATGTGCAAAGGTGTCAGGGAAAATACTGGGATCTAAACGTGCACTTTAAATGCTGGAATGCAACTGAAGGTGTCTTAATATGACACTTCAAAGTACAAACAGTGGTTTTGTTTATTAAAATCAGTCTTGATGTTCTCTCAGTACTTTGAGAAGCTTGGTGGGCACTAGCTATGAAAATACCTGCAGTTATTCAGAGTTTAAGTAAGCACAGTCACAGATCAGTGAAACTTCACTTCTTTCCTTGTTTGTGGATACAAATTGATTTGTTTGTTTGTTTGGTTTTTTGTTTGGTTTTTTTTTAACTGGAAATTAAAAAGCTGCAGAGATTCACTTGTAGCGGGAGTTGGGTCATGGGTGGTTGGGAATGACATTCAGCCAGTCTGGTCCTCAGGAAAATGTTTTCATTGAAACCTAGGGCTGGCCAGAATTGTTACCTCCCCTTATGGAGAACACTTTTTCACTTATGCATTTGTAAGAAAACAAACCTGTTTTTCCCCCAAGTCTGCATTTTATTAGCACATCTCTTTTGTGTGTGTTAGTTGAGAGTGAATTGTAAGGAGGGATTCTAGGAAAACTTTTTTCACCATTAGGGCAGTCAAGGTGTGAAACAGTGTCCAGAAAAATTCTGTGCTCTCCTTCCATGGGGTTTTTCAAGCCCTGACTGGATAAATCTCCCAGGTCTGATCTCAGAGCTGAGCAGGATGTTGGGCTGGAGACCTTCCAAGGCCCTTTCTCACCTGAATTATTCTGGGCTGCTGCAAACATACTCCAAGCTATAAACCAGAATGGAGAACTCTATTACCTTTCTTTCCTCTGACTTTATAGTGTTCTTCAGGCAGGAATTGAATGCAGTGAAGTTTCTGATTAAATCATGTGGAGACTGTCACACAACATCTTCTTTTAATGCAACCTAAGCACCAAATTAAGTAAGCTCATCCCAGCTGTTAATTAAGAGAAGAACTGTAAGGAAACCAGTTGGTCACCACTGGGCTAAATTGTGAAATTAGTGCTAGGAATAGTTAACAATGGGACATAAGCATTTAATTTTTCAAATTAAGGACAAATGATAGGAATGGAAAAACCTGCATATTATCATTCCAGTTTTTAAGGACTGTTGTCTTTTGCAGCCCATCCCAAGTGCATCCCAATGGGACAGTAATGCTGTCTTGAAGCTGGCTTTGTGTGACAAAGGCAGTTCTGGAACTCTGGGCTGTAAAGCTGAGTGTGTGATGGTGCGTTCTGCGGGGATGGGCTCCATCCAGGCAGATCCCACAGCTGTCCCACTCAGAATGTTACAGCCAAATTAAAAACCCTTTTTTAGTTTGTGCTGCCTTTTTGCTGTTTTTCCTGTTTTTACACACTTGGGATTGTTCTTGCTGACTGAACCCCCTGATGGCCATTGAGTATGTGAAAATCCCAACCAGCCTCTTTTAATGCTTTGCTTCCAGCTTCCTGCTCAGGGCTGTAGCAGGAGTGGGACCCCACCCTGAGGACAAGGCTGTGCAGTGGCTCCTCAGCCCCTGCTTGGTCACACATGAGGCATGTGAATGGAGCCCCCGGGCTTCTCTCAGCCTCCACCAGCTAGAATGTGATGAAGCCACTTTTTGGCTGGCTTGGACATGACAGATACTAAAATGAAGAATCAAATGCAAGGAATGATATAAGCTGCTCCTGCTGCTGCTTTTGTTCCAAATGCACCACTGAACACAGCAACTGTGGGGCGTGATGTGCTGGTTAAGTCACGCATCATGGAATATTCCGAGTTGAAAGGGGTCATCGAGTCCCACCCTTAAGGTAGGTAAGTGCATGCCCTACAAGGCTGTTTTTTAGTGAGGGGCAGTTCCTTCTTCATGCACATGCTGATTAGGACAATGGGACCTTGGAGGACCCCTAGAAGCTTTGCCAGTACTCACTATCACTGATTTTCAGTATTGGTTGCTCTGCCCCACAATAACAAACCCTGATTCATATGACAATGTTCTGATACGAATGCCTGTTTTCTTTTTGATATGGAAGTTGCATTTGACAGCTAACAATCAGATTATTTACACACCACTTTGTCAGAATTACAGACACTTTTGTCTGAATTTCCCAATTGTTTTAATTTTTAACAAAACTACACTGGTCTGTGCTGTCCCAAATGAGGCTCAACCTTCTGCAGCCTGTAGGGCCAGGAGTGGTTCCATTATAGGACTGAATATCTGATGTCCACCAGACTGATTAGCCAGAACTTTGGGGAATTGCCTTTGTGCTCAACCCACAGATAGCAGCGACCAAATCCAGAAAGATGGAAAACATACTGACTCTGCTTTCTCAAACTGAGCACTGGGAGATACCTCAGAAAAGTACAGATATCACCAATCTGCTCAACAATCAACCTCATCCTGACATTCGTTAAGAATTGAGGATTGACCTAAGCATAAATTAGGTTTGTTAACCTCTTCAAAAGTTGCTGCTTTTTAACTTCTGCTCTCACTGTATAAAATATCCATACCTTTGTTTGATCAAGTTCCTAAACTGTTGGCCTCACTCCTATCCCATGGCTGAGGTTGTGGGAAGCGTTTCCTTTTGGGGGCTACTTCAACCATGCCACCTTCCAGCATCACAAATACTCAAACTGTGAATTTCAAAGTGGGAAAAAGCACTTTCAAACCTGCCTTGATTATTTCTGTATGGTTTTGCTATTCTTTTGTCTACCGTTAAAACCCCTCTTTATCCCCAAGCTGCTGCTTTCTCCTGCTGCCCCTGTTTTTGAGTATCCTCCTGTCCCAGGCTCTGCAAACAGCTGCCCTGCTCCTGAGCTGTTTGAGAGGGAAGGAAACCAAGCAAGTGAACTATTCCTGCATCCCAAACAGCCTCTGCATGGCTCCAGAGCTGGGGAATCCCCCAGGAAGCTTTTAGGAGGGTGGAGAAAGCAGAGACAAGATCAAGGCCAGTGCTCTAAAGCTGTGCTTAGAGGAAGAGCCGAGGGTGTTTGAGGGTGTTGCTGGGTGGATCTCCTTGGCTGGTTTTGGGGTTTGGCTCTATTACATGGCTGTGCTTTCAATTTATTTCAAAGGTGCCTGGAGCCTTATAAATCTGCATACATAGTAAGGAAGAGATTCTCCTCACAGTGGATACTGAACTCTGAGTGTAACCAGAATGGAGAGAATGTTTTGATTTAAATACATAATAAAGCAACCTTTTCGTAAAAGTATCTTGTCTAGAAATGGGGAATTTTCCTTTTTATGGGCATAGAGAGCCACAGTTTCTAACAGAGGAATACTTTGTCTTGGAACACACACAAAAAAGTTTCCCCTTCCCCAGAATCATCCTTTTGCACATGCTGATTGATTAAAACATATGAATATAGTTTCTGGACTGTTTAAATAATAGTCAATGTTTACAATGGGGAAATGGGTGGGTGTTTTTCCTGCACCCAACTTTTCCTGCACAAATGCTATCCAGGAGTGTGGTTCTAACTTTCTTCCACCTCAGGTTAATTCAAGCTGGGAAGTTCTGCTGCTCCTGCAAACACCAGAAACCCAAGAGGTGCTCAGTGGTGTTAAGTCTATCATTTTTATCTGCTTGTACAGTGCTTTCTGCTACAGGGAAAAAGTACTGGAAATGTCAGCAGTATCTTTGGGTATTGCAACCATCCCCAAATTATTTTCTGCTCCAGTAACACATAAGGAGAGAGTGGGAAAGAAAATCTGTCTTGGTGCTTCAAGTTAAGCCAGATAAGACCGAGGAAGGTCTGGATGCAGAGTACATACAGGCAGGATGATGTCAGAGAAGAACACGTTTTTTCTTTCCCCTTGGGAAGTGGGAATGACTTTTGGATTCTGCACTCTTTCCTGATTTAGTCTCCAGCAACTTCTGGGAGGAATGAAGTCAGGTGTCATCCACAGCCAACAAGGGCAGAGCAGGGGTTGCTCTGAAGCACTGCTTATTTCTGATGTGATTCTGTGCTCGCTGCCCGTGAAATATTCTTATATTCCTGCTTTTAACTCACCCCAGGTGTGACACGCAAGTCCTTGTTTTACCCAGTCCTTGTTTTATCATCTCAAAGTTCTGTGGAAAACTGTCTCCTGATCAGAAAGTCCCTTGAGAGCAAATTCATTTATGAAGAAAGTGCTTTAAAAACTACAAGCAAGTATTTGTTGCTTCTAAAAGTGTGTTTAATTCTACCTACTCTGTATTCCAGATACTCAAAATTCTCCCCAGAGTGAGTTTAGACAGGGGAGAAATTGTTTCTCCTGTTTTTTATTTTTATAAGATAGGTCACGTCAGCTAAAATCACGCTTAAATTTCTGCTCGCTTTGCCATGTTTGATTCCTTTGCTCTGTGGAAGATTGTTATTAAATGTTACCTTATTGGCAACTTCTTTAAAACCACACAGAACATTGTTACATGCCAAAAGTCCTGGCATTTCCCGATTCTAAGTACTTCGGACAACAGTCAGCTGTTACAGTATTGATAAGGATTTCTTTCTAAATTTGCAAAGCTACAAGATATTCAGGAACCGATTGTCCAAATTACTGCTTTTCTGGAATTATGGGGGTTTATATCCTGTAAGATGCCTCATAAGATGCCTTTTTTTTTTCTTTTCCCATCTCCTTGAATTTCTTTAACTGTGGTGAATTTTAATTGAAATTGAAACCCAAACTTAACTCTTGGTATAAGCCCCAGTTTTGCACAGCAATCTGCCTGGTCAGAGCTTATCTTTGGGTTCCATCTGAGGATGGGATTGGTTTGATGGCACAATTCTGCCCAGTTACCTATTCACAGGAATCCCACCCATGCAGGCAGATGCACATAAAAACCCTGGAACAAGCTCTGCTTGTACTCAGGAATTTCCATGGAACATCTGTTCAGGCACAGGCTGAACATGCTCAAGTGCAGGGTCAGATTTGCTTAAATCATCTCACACTGGGTCATGCACCAGACAGGAGTTTCCTGCAGGTTAAATTCAGCTTGTAAAGGAAGGCTCAACAACATCTTCTCCTTCTCAGAGCTGATCAAAACAGGCTTATTTAATTAATGTCCACTCAAAGGCATGAATTTTTTTAATCAAGAGTTAAGAAAGCCAGATTGAGAGTTTCCCAAAGTAAACATCTCTTCCCAGGAGATAGGGGAACTTTATGGACTGAATCCTTTGTCATTCCATTGAAGAATTTTCCTTTAAGGTTGTTTATTTAAGCCATTCAATAACAGCAACAGACAAGGGGCTGTTGAATATCTAATTTTAAAAATGCTTAATTAAGAGCTTGGGATATATTTTTCCAGAAAAGGTCTAATTCATTTCTGAGCCTCAAGAATTTTTCTTAGCATTGTAGCTTATAAAAGTTTGCATAACAAATGTTTTCTTAGTCATTTTTTTCAGCTTTGATCATATAATTGTACCTAACAAAAATTAGACATTTCTCTACTCTGTTTACAACAGGACCAAACTTTAACATGATTTCAGATTAACAAATGAGACACAAATGTGGATGAGCATTAGAAGTATCTTATAATAACTATGTGTGTGCTAAAATACTTCAGAGCTCTGTAATTTGCAAACCCCGCTTGTATTTTTAGTAAAGTTAAAAGGTAGATGAAAGAAGGTACAAGCAGCATTCTTATGTACTTCAGTATTGGGGTTTTTTTTCAGGTTACATTTTGCTGTCTATTGAATTATGGCAAATAACTTTCTCTCCAAAACTGTTGCTTTCTGGCTGCTATGAAAACAAAACATAGCAAATTAAAGATGAAACAGATATTTCTTTGTGAAATTTCATATTTTTTGCTCGTGAACTTTATATGTCTGATTACCTATTCCGTGTACTCTTGTCATACAGAGAACAGAGCTCTTGCAAGCCCAGTTCAGATCTTCCAACCTTGTGGATAGAAGCATCTAAACACTTTGACAAGTATGTGGCAAAATTGCCTGTGATAGGAACCCTTCGGCCCAAAGGAGGCTTAAATTTCATGTGACTTATTCTAGACCATGCATAAATGATAACAGCCCAGAAAAAGTAGTTCAAAAAGCATCACAGAGGTGAAAAAAAGAATAAATATTCTTTAAGTGTAATGAAAGGAGGTGGTCAAGCTCAGCTTACATTAATCCCAGTTAACACAGACACAACACAAAGGATGACAGAGTGCTGCACAAGAGGAGTTGACTACACCACAAAAAATGATGGATGTTTAAGATGCAACTTGGTAGGTGAACTCAAAAATTACACTCTCCTTGTGGTTTCTATCAGACCAAAAATATTTCACTAGAAGTCAGTACTGTAACACTGTTTTTGACAGTAGGAAAATGGCAAACCAGCAAGTCTAACCACTCTGAATGAATTCCTGCAGTGCTGGAGACTGGTGTGCTTGGCTGTGGGGCAGTAGATGGGGTTCCCTAGCAAAAGACAGGGAGAGCAACACAGGCATCCCTGGGTGGTGCATGGAGGAATCAAACAGGCTTCTGCTGCCTTTGCAGGAAGCTTTGTTCTTCCTGTAGGGCTGTTTTGGCACAGAGAAACAGCAGCTATCATCTTCCCTGGCCAGCATGGGAAGAGAGATATCACTTGGAAAGAGAATAAAATCAGGAAAATAAGTTTCAAATTTCAGCGTTTGAACTAGATTTCCAGCTTCCTAAATTTGTGTCCCACCACTGGAGATTGCTCAAGAAAAATCTTGGACCTTTGAAAAACATGTCTGCAATTCTGAGATCCTTTAGAAATGTTTTAGCAAATGTGACTCAGTAACCCAGACTACAAGAGTGAAAATAAAACACTAATAAGATCATTTGCTTTATACACTAATTAATCTGAAGTAGGAATCAGGTTTGAAAATAGAGGGAAAAAGTGGCAGTTGAGAGAAAATCATCCCGATCAAAAAACTAGGGAGAGGAGGAGCCTTTCTCAGAGAGGCTGAGAAGTGACGGTGCAGGAGACTAGGAGGAAACAACTGCTCAAAGCAAGCACAATGAGAACATCTCAGTGGCAATAGTGTCACTATAAAACTACCTGAGAGAGGTGCTAAAAGCAGCTGCTAGAATGCCTTGGCAGTGGTGGGGGAAGTGTCTGTATCACTGTGATGCTGTGGAATATATTCCTTTGAGAGCAGGTTTTGGCACAGGGAACACAGGGAGCACAGCCCGTGCTGCCCCAAGTCCTGTTTGGTGCCCTCTGGTGCTGCTGAGTGCAGCAGGTGACAGCCCTCGCTCCTCGTGTGGTTTTCCTGACTTGTAGGATGCACAGATCTGAGTGTTCGAAACAGGTACAGAGAACTCCTGGAAGAGAGAAATAAGTGCTTTGAGCTGTTTTATGGGGTGCCAAGTACTCGGGGATGCCAAGTCAGGATCAGGCATGAGCACATTCTTCCCCTTTGCTATCTGGTGTTATTCCTGATTGCAACGTGAAAAAGACCTCCGGCTTAGAGAGAGGAATTCTGAAGGAGGACAGATGGCTGGAGTTTGGACTTTCTTCAGGCCATGTGCCTTCCGAATTCATTTGCTGTGTTTTGTCTGTCAAAACATGAGCCTCCTCTGAGCTACTAAGGCAACAAGCTTTAAAATCAACAAATGCAGCCCACAAAGATGACAGCTGAGGTGACTACTGTGTGATCCCATTCTTCTGCTGCAAGAAGCCATGAGAACTATTAATGAGTTTACTTAAACTTGAAGTCCAGTGCTTGCCTGCATAATCCCAATTCAGGAAGCTAAGGTAAATACAACTCAGAGAAACTTGCTTGTCTCTAGCACACTTAGCATGATGAGCAAATGGGAGGAATCTTTAGCTGCAACACACTGAGCATATTCCTGCAGGGGTCAGGACAATGGGAAAGTAGTAACTAACTCAGGAAAGGAAAGCAGCTGCTAGTATTTATGCTTGTGATGGATGTTCACAGTAAAATGGTCAGACAGAACAGAGAATATCTCTCCAAGGTCTTGACTTGACACCTACAGCTGTGCAAATAGCACAGATGGGAAGATGATTTAGAGTGGCCAGATTTCAAAAATGCCCAAAACCAGACCCTCAGAACAAGATGGGTTTTTGTGAACACCTCTCTGGATCCTCAGGACTACTAAAGGGATGCTGCTTTGCAGCAGAATGCAGCAGTTTCACAGATTAACAGCTTGAACAGTTGGTTCGGGATGGGCTGATGAAAGATGATCTCTGTATGATGTATCCAAATGTACAAGGAATTAATTCGAAGCTAAGAACAAAGAGCCATGAAAGCGTCAGCTTGTGTCCTTCTGTGGATCCTCTTAGACCTGCAGAATTCCTATGACTTGTCCCAGTAATGAGTATTGAAATGGCACAGGTAACCAGGTCAGTCTCTTAAAGTGGCTACAGCTGGCAACAAGTGTTCCCCACTCCCTGGAGTGCTGCACAAACACATGGCCTGAGGGAGCACTTCAAGCTACTGCCATCCTAAACCATCTAACCAGGCCTTATTTTTCCTGCCATAGGCTCCGTCCTCACCCTATCCTCAAACTCAACAGACCCAGTGTGGTCACAGAATCATAAAATAGTTTGGGTTGGAAGGGGACCTTGAGGATCATCTCCTTCCACCCCTGCCATAGGCAGGGACACTTTCCACTATCCCAGGTTGCTCCAAGCCCCATCCAACCTGGCCTTGGACACTTCCAGGGATGGGGCAGCCACAAATAGTCCTGAAGCATTTTCTAAAGTACTCCTTACCTACAGGAAGGTGGAAAACTTGGGATGGTACAATATTTTACAAAAAGTTCTCAAAAACATTTCCATGGCTAAGGAACATCTATAGCTGTGGTTTAGGCTATGTCTGTATTAGAAAATGGTTTGAGTCCTTAGGAACAGATCTCAGCTTTGTGCAGAGGCTCCAAAATCCCAGTCCATGCACTTTTGAGGCTCCCTGGAATCTGGCCCTGAAGTCTGAGTGCTTGTTAGTGATTGTGGCACATTAGTGGCACCCCTGGGGTGCATTTCAGGTTGAATTTGAGCTGAACTTGATGCAGCTGCATGTTCCAGGAGCCCTCAGGGAGGGGAATCAAAGCGCAGTGAGTGGAGCTCATTAGGAGCTGCAGTGCCCCAGCCAAAATGCCAGGGAGGAGCCTCCTGCCAGAGCAGAGCCAGGCTCTGCCAAGTACAGCCAAGTGCACCTGCACTGACACACCTTTTATGTCCTTTATATGCCAGCAGCACATCCCTGACATATGTAAATATGTATAATATAAAGTGATTTTTTGACGGAAAACATCATGAACTGCTCCCCCTTGACCTTCCCTCCTTAAGAGGACAACAACAAAAAGGATTCGACAGATGCAAAATTTAGCCTTATTTGACTTATTCACAATTAACTTCTTGAGTCAGAAGCATAGCTTGAGTAAAATAAGTTACTTTGAAAAGTACCAGAAAACAAAACAACAACAAAAAAAGCCTAACCTCTACCAGTATAAACATACCTAAAGTAATTTTGCAGGGGAAAAAATAACCACAGCATAAAAAAAACAAATCCATTTTTTTCATCCTTCCACAGAGGAGGAAAAAAGCAACCAATGTCCACCAAGTCTGGGAATAACTCTGGAAAAATGTCTTTCTCCCACATAAGCAAGCACTGATCTCTTGTATTGCAATCTGTCTCTCTCCTGTACTTGACATTGCAGCAGCACAAATGGTTACAAACAGGCTGGAGAAATATCAAAAGTTAATCTAGCTGAAGAGCAAAAATGTTTTCTTACATTATTGCTTGTATTGCCAACATAATAGGAATTAAAGAAAATAAGTTCTTTTCCCTTGTCAAGTTTACAGGTTATTTGGTACCTTTTTTGGTCCCTTTTTCATTCAAGTGTCATTAACATTCTAGGAGAAGCCAGTACTTTCTTGCAGACCAAGCTTGACAAAATTGAATTAATTGGGTGATTTTCTTTGGAATCCAATAGGAGCAGACTCAAATCACAGAGAGCCTAACAACAAAGTAAAATACAACTCAGTCCTGTATGGAGGCACAGAGTACAGCTATTTATGGTTTTTATCAGAGAAAAAATGCCTGGGAACATGAATTAACTCAGTAATTTGTTTCAGATTATTTCTTACTCAGTTTTTTGCTCTTCCCCATTATAGCAGCAGGGCTGAACATCCAAGTGGCTTCCTGAAAGTGTGACTAGGTGCCACATATGGGAATCTCCCTTAGGGATAAAATTTAGGAGCGACGGTGAAGTGGGAACTGATTGGGATGGGGATGGAAAGGATTAGGTAAGGTCATAAACTCAGAATTTAAAGTACAGTTCAAGTGTTTATGTTGAAGCACAATTTTTCCACATCAGAGATTATCCTCCAGAATAACCTCCCTCATCCTTGCCTCAGTTTGGGGGCTCCTGGCATCACAGCTCATAAAGAGTATCTTAAGAATGTCCCAGGAAATGTTTGCTACCCGCACTTCTAACACCAATGTGGTCCCACTAGAACATATTTCTGCTCACTAGTAGTTATAAAAATGTGTATCAGCACACCACTGGAGTGAAATCCACCAGGACCAGTGTCGTTTATGGGCATTTATTCCAAGCACAGAAACTACAGGAGTGCGTTTGGCCTGTCATTCCCACACTGTTCCATGTTTAAAAAGGGAGTGGACACTTGTGTTAAAACAGAAGGCCCCTCACACTGCAGAATGATGTCAGTAATTCAGCTTCTCGGAGCATGTTATTGTTTGAAACAGAGGTCTCCACACTTTCACATTGGTTATAAAATACTTAGTGCTGCTGGACTGGAAGGAAAATGTCATACATCTGCAAACAATTAGAAGGAGCTGGACTTCATATTTGATTTACTAAACAATAAAACAAGCTTAAGTGTGACTATATCTGTAAGTTACACTCCCTAGGAGCCTCGAACAGTTATCATAGCAAAGTCTTTTAACCATAATTAAATAAATCCACAGTGGGACCATTGCTGATCAAGATTATCTTTTACAAGATATTTTCAGCAGTGAAAAGAATGAAGATCATGAAGCTGAATGCATGCTTTAAGTGCTCCAAAACTCTTTATCTTTCATTTCAAGCACACTGTCCACTACCCTTTTTCCAGCTGGAATGCATTCAATACAATACATTTCAGCTTTTGAACACCAATATTTCCATGCTTTCTGCATTTAGATTGAACTGTTGGCATGAGGAAATTAGTAGCTTGATGCAGTCAAGCCCAAGATTTCGCCATAGTTTGTGTGCCTGTTGGTTAAAACTTCTGGTACTGTAACAACACTTAGTTGTTGTTATAAATTAACCAAAGATTTGGGAATTGAATAGAAATACTTAGTTGCAAGTTCCAGGAAGCCCAGAGCATGGAGTAAAGTAGTAGTAATCTATCACCACCAATTTCTCCTCAACAAAACAGAAACCCTACCCAGTTGTCAGTCTCTAACTTAAACCTAACCCTCAACCTTTTTTTGGAGCACAAACTATGGGTACTAAATGCTCTCAAACTGCCCTATTCTATCTCAAATTTATACACCTAAAGCCAGCATAGCAAAAGGGATAATCATGTTTTGAAATTTTCTAGCATGACTTGCATTTTTTATCAAATAAAAATGTTATGTGCTGAAGTTGGAACAGTTTATTACAGTTCACCAATAAAGAGTAGTGCCAGCAGTATCACCTAAAAGAGGGAGTACCAGGCCAATCCCAGCAGTTATGCCCCTGGTTTTGCTGCTGCTTTGCCAAGTTAAGCTAAGGAAAAAGCCAATTTTTCATCTAAGGAAAATTTTGATTTTCCCTTGATGACCCCCAGTGAACAGTCAGGGTTAAGGAGATCTGACCTCCTGTGGTAGGTTCTGTACTTGACATTCTTGAGTCAGAGTGACAGAAACGTTGGACATGAGCAGATAAGCCAGAAATGCAACTCTGAGGCTTTGCCTACAAAAATAACTCCTCCAGCCTCCATGATGATTACTGTGGTCCAGAATGACATGGAATTTACTTACTGGTGATAAATAATGTCCTGTGTACATGAATACCAGGGAGAAGGAAAGTACCACTGTGTATCACAGCCTGCCCTGATTACAGTCCCTAAAGTACTATTTTGTGTGATTATACTGCTACAGGCCACAAAGTGGAAAAGATGAACCATGAGGTCAAGTTTTGCCCTCTCTGTGCATGGGTGTCCCTCCAACATGCTTGAAAAGCAAGTTTGTGAGCAAGGGGTAGAAGTTCTTTCTATGAAAGAAAACAAAACAATGGCCAAAACATTTGTTACTTCAGCAAGTAGAAGAGTAAACTGTTTATATAGAATAATAAATGAAACAGTCTTAGTTTACAGTAGTGCTTGTGAGGCTGGTTCCTGAATGCATACAATTAACATTGCTAATGCCCTGAGAATTTTTGGCACTGTGTGTGGTGTATGTACACTCAGATGAAAGATCTTCATTGCCATAGTTTCAAAGAGTGGCCAGGCTAGGACTGGAAGTAAACTGGCAGGGTCTGCCTAGGGCTACTTCCACAGAGATTGGAAGAGCACAGGCTGTTCAGAAGTTGAGTTCCTACTGCTGGAGGAATATTCCTTATCCGCAATAAAAATACAAGACCCTTCTGCAGTGTAGCCTGCTCTAAGCAAACGTTCACCCTGTGGTTATTTTTTGTTCATTCAGCATTTACTTACTGAAAAATACAGTGTTCTGCAAACCTTTCCAAATTGCTTATGCCTTGCTGCATTGCCCCCTCTTTTCAGAGCACTTTCTTTCCTAGACTTACTTAATACAACACAAAATGCTTCACTAGAGTTGCTTTAAGACTTTTCTTAGGAGCTACAGACAATGGAATTAATTCAACTTTTTATCCCAAAGTAGATGGAACAGGCTGTAAGGCTGCAACAAACCGCACATTCTGATGCCTTAAACAACAACAGTGACATTTCCATATTTTATTTTTGTATCTTTAAAGGTATTAATGGAGCAACAGTCCCTTCTAGTCAGTGCAAGGGCTACAGGCTGTCATTCCCCTGGGCCTGTGAGCACCCACACTGACTGCAATGGGAGCAGAACCAAGGCGGACACTGGCTTACCTTGGCACACATTGTGGTCACTTTGCTCATACCCAGCTGCACACTGGATTTGGTGGGTTGGGTTGGGAGGGGCACGCTGGGGGTCGGCCGGGGTCCGGCGAATGACGTTGTTTCGACCACTTGTGGATTCAGCTGCTGCTTCTTCTCGCTCATTTACAATAATTTGCGCTGTTCTGGGTAGACAGAGGTATCCTCCATAGTGGTTAACACATTTCATCCCACCTTTACATGCATCTGGGACTATTTCACATTCATCAATATCTGTGGTTAGCAACAACACAAGTCATGCTTTTAACAGTCGAACCTTCTGCAACAGCCATTAACACAAAGAACATGATGAGACATGCACGCACACCTCCATGTCCAAAACAGGGGTGTGCAGTGAGAATACTTAAAGAATACCAGTGGCAAGTCTGTCTTTGAAAATTATTTACTGTACCTTTGCACCGTTGCCTAACAGGATCCCATTCATAGCCATCTGTGCATTGCTGTGGAGAGAAAAGAAAAATTTGGTTACTTGGGATTCTTTGTTTTGGAAAAACAGTTGAGTGTATTCAGTGAGCTCCAATGTGACACAAAGGGAAATGCAATACCTTGGTAGGCTAGAAAAATGGCAATTGGTACAGCATTGCTGTGCAAGAACAGCAAAACTTGTGGATCCCTTCCCACTCGGAATGCTCTATGACACACAGGGAGTGCCTCTGTCTTGGGCAGTTCCCAAGATATTGTTTGTTGTGAGCAGGTTGGGGGAGCAAAGTGAGAAAACCATTGCTTCCTCCTTCTCTTGTTCCTATGCCCTGTGTTATACCATCTCTTCTTGGCTGAATCCTTGGATGATCTTTGGTGTGACCAAGCTGACCAGAATGAAAATCTTCTTATGAAAAGCAGCAAGTTTTTCTGAATTTGGATCTCATTCCCTGCCTTCAAACAGGTGAACCTCTTTCATTCCCAGAGGGACTAAGAGGATTCTGTGCCCCTGGGCTTCATCCTCTCTCCCATTCACACTCTAGCAATGGGGAAGGATCCCATGACAGCTGGAAATTCATTCACATGCTTTTTAATCATATGACTCCAGGAACTGCAGTCTAGGAAGGACAATTTATATTGTGAGACACACAATAAATGGTTAGAGTTTATAACAGCAGGACTACTTATTTATACAAGACTTCGCAAAATTCAAACAAGGCTATACTCGGCAACTATTCACATCAATGCACATCAGCAAGTTCAGGAAAGATTTTAAATAATCTGCTCTGCATCTTCATTATTCCTCTGCCCAAAACCATTAAATTATCTAGAGGGCAGTTATTTTAATTGCAGGTCACAGTTACAGAGACTGATTAGCAAAGTATCACAGTGCTACCAACTGCAGCAGAAGCATTTAAAATATTATAATATTGAATCAACCAGACTGTGCTGTGTAGGTACATCTTGGTCTGCTCAGGGTATTACTTTAATGGTCCCATACAAAAAAAAGAATAGAGTTGACTAATGTAATTAGTCACAGTCAAGCAAGCTAAATCTTATTGCAACTCCTCTGCTGCTGAAGGACTTAGAAGTGACAAACTTGGCTTTCTGACACCAAGATCCACTTGTTGCAGGTCCTATACTCGAATTATTTTGAGGGACTTGTTACTGACGTACTCTGACTCAGCAGGAGGATTGAAAATATTTTCTTCTCTTGCAGGTGACACTGATGATTCATCAAGTGTGGCAGCGAGATGTAGCTTGGAAGGGTTTTTCTCCCCAAGGGGTAAGTGGACACTCTCTAAAGGATGGACTACATGCTGAGTTGACAACTCCAAAGTTACTGTAGCTATGAAAAGGCAAACCCAAAGGAAAACAGCTAATTCATGCACTTACTGAATCACCCAATTCCTGTTAATGCACAACAGAAGTACTGTCTGTTAAACTGCAAGGAGCCAAGTCCATCTATTACTGCAGCCAAAGGCTTTTTTACAATAGCAAAGGATTTGGCCCTCCATGGATACAATGTGTGCATGAGAAACAGTAGCATCCCAAGAGCAAAATCTCCCAAAGCTGGGGTTTTTTGTTTCATTTTATATGATCAGCATTTAACCATCAGTGAAGCACCGAAAGGCTAAGACCTCCTTGAAAACGGACCATAGGCGCCCAAGTCACGTAGGCTTACTAGAAATGTTCAATCGGTATAATCAGAATTATATAAAATGCTGCATAATTAACCCCCCCCATCATATAATAACTGTGGGAAAGGAGGAGGGTGGGATCCCTGTTTAGTCCAGATTTTCAAAAGACAGTTACATCTTCAGTTTTCACTTATATACAGGGACTTTAAAACAAAAGTAAATCACAGAAGCCTCTAAATAAAACTACTCCCAGCCTTCAAAACCCTAATGCTTCTAAAGCCCAGTGTTAAAGTATTTTATTACTGACTTCCTGATGCTCACTTCAGGCTTCTTTAAGCCCTGACTTCTACAAGAAGGTCCAACTCTGCAGTATTTACTTGCTTGAGCCATCCCACTGACTTCAGTGGGATTACTTGTATAAGACACAATCCTGGGCTTTGGCTGTGGTTCTCTAACTTTTTGCATGTGTGCGGAATTTTCTGCTTGTGTGGCATTAGGCTGATGTGTGTGCACATATCCAGAGGTCCACCCATATGAAGCAAGTTGCAGGGGTTACAACCATAATCGTATGTGAAAATGCGGGTTTTTCCCCAACCCAGGCTGGGGTAATTGCCACTCCTTCCCTGACATGCATTATGCAAGCCAAGCACTGAACACAAGCATACTGAAAAGAAAAAACACGACAAAAAGGCCTTTAAATCTCTTAGCCTGCCACTTGGTCACAAGCAGAACCTATTTCCAGTACTCTTGAACAATTTTATCAAGCCATGCAAAACCACTGCTCAAAACCAGCTCAGAAAAGAACAGTCCCATGATCACTCCAGGATTCAGATGCTTCATTAAGAGCCCCAAATTTGGAAGTACTTACATTTTGTTAAAAACAGCTTGAAACATCCATAAGAAAACACTAAAGAATGTTTGACCTAATTATTTGTCAAACTCCATATATTTCAAATGAAGGTCCTAGGGATCTTGCCTTTATGAAAGTGGATTAAAAAAAATTAAAACCTCCTAATTTTGTTCAGTCCATCAAACTGAGTACATAGATAAACTTTTCCAAACAAGCTGTTATAATGTATTTTGCTCAATCTTGTCAACTTGAACTTTTAAACACTGTTTGAGTGCAGGAACAGCTTATTTTATGGTTAACATTCCAACTCAGCGACTTCTGTAGCATGTGCTATACATGCAAGAAATTCAGTTTTTCTTAAGGGTCATTTAGCAAAGAATCCCTGCAAAGCAGTAATTATCTCCAAGTCTATTAAACCTTACCGTGTACGTTATGGTTTCCTCAGTTTCCTGCGAATGTACTGTAATAAGAATGAGCGCAGCCAAGAACATAGCTGTCAACATCGTGAACCTTGAAAGAAAGGAAAAACAAATCAAGCAGGAATGCTTTTAGCGGTCTCCTTTGCTGGAAGAGGCTGCAGCACCCCTGGGACCGGATCAGGACCGGGTCCTGCGCGGGGGGCCCACCCAGCCCCTACCTGGGAGAGTCGGCCCGGCGCTGCCCGCTCGCTCCTGCAAGGAGAGGGTGAGGCTTGGCCGTGCTTCCCAGCCCGGGGATTTTATCCAGCTGGGAGAGAGGGGCGGAAATAACCAGTCAATGGAGTTTAAAACACTCCAGCGCTCACCAGGAGCAGCGCCGGACAAGGCGCGGGCAGCAGCACTGCCTGGCCGGCGCACGCTTTGGGGCGGAAAAGTAATTCTTCGGTCAAAGCAAGGCGTGGGGGACACCCCTCACCTGCCGGGCACCCGCTTGGGCAGAGCCCTGCCCGGGGGGCTGCGGGCACGGAGCCGCTCGCGCTGCCCGCTCTTACCTGCGGGACCGGGCGAGCGCCGGTCGCTGTTGCCGTCCACTGCCTCCGCTGCGCTGCCAGCGGCCGCTCTCTAGCTTTCCTTGCGCCCGNTGTCCCCCCGCCGGTGTCGGTGCGTGCCCAGTGCTGGCCCCGGGCTAAATAGAACGGGCGCCTGTCCCGCCGGCGCCGCGCGCGCCCCCTGCCGGCCCTGCGGGCGCGCGCGGGACAGGTGCGGCCCCGCCGCCATGTTGGGGCCGTGAGGGCAGCCCCGGGCACGGCCCCGCCGCGGGCAAGGGGAGCGGCGCCCTGGCGGCCCTGCGCGGGAAGCCGTGAGGGGAAGGCGGCCGCAGCCCCGGGAACCGCTCCCTCACGCTGGCCGGGTGCCCCAGTCACTCGGCAGCTGTGTCCCGGTTGGGATCTTCGAGGTAGTGCAGCACGGCCATCGTTTTGGCGTCTGTCGTGAGTCGTGGAACTATAGAATCCTTAAGGCTGGGAAAAAAGACTTTTGAGACTATCGGGTCCATCACTGCCATGTTCTCATTACAACAGTAACCAGAGGTGGAAATGAGACTGGAAAACTGGGTTTTTCCCCAGTCCAAGCTTGTGTAATTTCCTCTCCTTCCATGACATGCATTATGCAAGCCAAACACTGAATGCGAGCAGATTTAAAAGAAAATAAACTTACAAAAAGGCCTTTAGATCTCTTACCCTTTTACTTGGTTGCAAACAGAACTTACTTCCAATATTCTTGCCCTCGCGTCCCACATCCACACATTTTTGGACATTTCCGTGGGTGACTCCACCACTGCTTTGGGCAGCCCCTTTCAGTGCTTTGCAACTCTTTCCTTGAATTTTTTTTCAGTAATATCTAGTCTAAACCTCCCCTGGAAATTTAAAATAGCAGGACTGATGTGTTGTGGCCATTACAAATTCAGTAGATGAAAGCCATGCAGAGCCCTCCACAGGGCAATGCCTGTTCATCAGACACCATCTAAGTTCAGCAATCATCACTTCTAAAAACCTTTTCAAGCTATGAAATGCTGTTATTTCCCCACCCAGGGGGAAAGTTCATGGACAGAAGGAAGGATGTGGAGACATTGCAGGTGTTTAGCTTTGGTGGGTTTGGGTGAGGAGAAGGTGTCCAGGAATTGTGTTCACTGGATCTTTGTTTGATTCCCCAGTTTTGCTTCTGGGGGGCCTGTGGCATGGTAGAGCAGCTCTATTCTGTTCCTGTAGTTCAACAGGAGGTCTTTAGTTTTAAAATAAGTTTTTGCCTCCTTTATGTAGACCTTGGAGGCCTGGAGAACTAGAGATCTGAAAAAATGTCTTACTATGCTGCAGACCTCTGCCACTGCTGGCCTAGAGAATGGCTTTCCTATACAACCCCTAAATTCTTAACATTAAATTATAGTTGATCTTACATAAATCATGAGTTCTTTTTTGGACGGCCATACAGTGCTCATTAATTTTGTCTCTGAATCAAATCACTTCTTATCTGTTCTAGAATCAGCCAAGCTGGTAGTTTTAGAATACTTGTAGTGCAACCATATGTTGCCTATCTTTTATTTTTTCGGTGAGAGAAGGCAGGATTTTGCCTCCCTCATTGCAGTTTCTGTGCTTACAGGTAAGTGGGACTCCTGAANAAGGCGCGGGCAGCAGCACTGCCTGGCCGGCGCACGCTTTGGGGCGGAAAAGTAATTCTTCGGTCAAAGCAAGGCGTGGGGGACACCCCTCACCTGCCGGGCACCCGCTTGGGCAGAGCCCTGCCCGGGGGGCTGCGGGCACGGAGCCGCTCGCGCTGCCCGCTCTTACCTGCGGGACCGGGCGAGCGCCGGTCGCTGTTGCCGTCCACTGCCTCCGCTGCGCTGCCAGCGGCCGCTCTCTAGCTTTCCTTGCGCCCGTGCGGTGCCGGCGGCCGCTCGTTCCCTTTGCCCCGGCGCCTGTGCGGTGCCGGTGCGGTGCCGGCGGCCGCTCGTTCTCTTTCCTGCGGTGTCGGTGCGGTGCCGGCGGCCGCTCGCTGTCCTTCCCCCCGGTGCCGTGCGGCGCTGGCGGCCGGTGGTCCCTTTCTCCCGCTGCCGGCAGCCGCTGTCTGTCCGTGCCCGGCGGCCGCTGTTCCCCCGCCGGTGTCNGCCCCGGGAACCGCTCCCTCACGCTGGCCGGGTGCCTCAGTCACTCGGCAGCTGTGTCCCGGTTGGGATCTTCGAGGTAGTGCAGCACGGCCATCGTTTTGGCGTCTGTCGTGAGTCGTGGAACTATAGAATCCTTAAGGCTGGGAAAAAAGACTTTTGAGACTATCGGGTCCATCACTGCCATGTTCTCATTACAACAGTAACCAGAGGTGGAAATGAGACTGGAAAACTGGGTTTTTCCCCAGTCCAAGCTTGTGTAATTTCCTCTCCTTCCATGACATGCATTATGCAAGCCAAACACTGAATGCGAGCAGATTTAAAAGAAAATAAACTTACAAAAAGGCCTTTAGATCTCTTACCCTTTTACTTGGTTGCAAACAGAACTTACTTCCAATATTCTTGCCCTCGCGTCCCACATCCACACATTTTTGGACATTTCCGTGGGTGACTCCACCACTGCTTTGGGCAGCCCCTTTCAGTGCTTTGCAACTCTTTCCTTGAATTTTTTTTCAGTAATATCTAGTCTAAACCTCCCCTGGAAATTTAAAATAGCAGGACTGATGTGTTGTGGCCATTACAAATTCAGTAGATGAAAGCCATGCAGAGCCCTCCACAGGGCAATGCCTGTTCATCAGACACCATCTAAGTTCAGCAATCATCACTTCTAAAAACCTTTTCAAGCTATGAAATGCTGTTATTTCCCCACCCAGGGGGAAAGTTCATGGACAGAAGGAAGGATGTGGAGACATTGCAGGTGTTTAGCTTTGGTGGGTTTGGGTGAGGAGAAGGTGTCCAGGAATTGTGTTCACTGGATCTTTGTTTGATTCCCCAGTTTTGCTTCTGGGGGGCCTGTGGCATGGTAGAGCAGCTCTATTCTGTTCCTGTAGTTCAACAGGAGGTCTTTAGTTTTAAAATAAGTTTTTGCCTCCTTTATGTAGACCTTGGAGGCCTGGAGAACTAGAGATCTGAAAAAATGTCTTACTATGCTGCAGACCTCTGCCACTGCTGGCCTAGAGAATGGCTTTCCTATACAACCCCTAAATTCTTAACATTAAATTATAGTTGATCTTACATAAATCATGAGTTCTTTTTTGGATGGCCATACAGTGCTCATTAATTTTGTCTCTGAATCAAATCACTTCTTATCTGTTCTAGAATCAGCCAAGCTGGTAGTTTTAGAATACTTGTAGTGCAACCATATGTTGCCTATCTTTTATTTTTTCGGTGAGAGAAGGCAGGATTTTGCCTCCCTCATTGCAGTTTCTGTGCTTACAGGTAAGTGGGACTCCTGAAAATGTGCTTACAATCCACACACCTCACTGGTAAACAAAGAACAGAAGCAAGAACATGTTGTGATAAAGAAAATGTAAGTTGACTACATTATAGGACGTTTTGCATGTACTTTTGTGTGCATATTAATTTCATATTTAACATGTGTTCTCCTACTCCAAAATGATTCCTTTAAAGCCTACATTTCATTATTTAGGAATACAGCTTCACAGTGTTAGATTGGCTCTGAGTTGTTCACTTCTGTTGACGTAAATTGGATTCCTATTTGTGATGTGGTCTCTCATATATTTTTAACTTTACTGTTTCTTTCTTATAGAAAGAAATGCAGGTATTTCTAATAATCTAATTAATGCAAAATAGCATCATAATTGCTTTTATCTACTTGGCAACACTACTTAGTGAGTATTGAATTGTCATTTGAATTGTGGCATTGTCATCCATGCCACGCAAAGAGAACAAAAATTAAGTTGTTGGGTTTTGGATTGAGTAAAAATTTTTAAAAGTCTTGTCTTAAGCTACCACATAGGAAAACACTGCCTGTATTACAAGACTGCAATTGTTTTTTTTCCCTCTGGGAACATGTTCTGCAAAGCAGAGAAGAGCAGGAACATAATTTTGGAGGATGTGTGAACACTGGCTGAGCAGGGACCCCTTTCCCTTGGTTCAGCCAGTGTTATACATTTGCAGAAATGCCCTGTTCTTCCAAGGATGGTTGTCAGTCCTTTAAATGGAGGTAGGAGACTCAGTCCATGATTTGGTAGTTCAGATATTCCCTGCTGAGACAACTGGAAACTTGCCTGGTGTGGGAGAGCAGAACATAAACGCTTGGAAATGCTTATGGGAGTGTGAGGTATGTGAACGAGCTGAAGGACAACTTATTTACATATCTGGGATGTCTGAAGATGTCCCAGTGGTCAAATCATCCCTCCTTCCATGCTGACCACGAGCAGCTTGGCACTGCTGAGGCCAGCCCCTACAACAATTGAGGAAGCTCTGTCAGGCTGGTCCCTAATTTTCCTTTTTTCTTTACTTTTGGCTCTTTCTGAAAATTGTGCACTCTATTCCCTACTGTTTTAGTGAACTCTTTGTCACATCACAGTTTTTGCTTTCTTTAAACCCCACAATTTTCTTAAATTCTTTAGCTTGAATGTGTTTACGACTTCAGTGTTCACATTTTTTCTTCCTGGCAGGATGTGTTGCTGCCCCCCATTGTCCTCAAAAACCCAAAGATAGGTAGGCTGAAGGAAGACTGTGTGTGGTTAAAATGTCACTGCACTCCCAACTAATTCTGGCTGCTCGAATTGTCCCTAGGGGCAACAGACAGCTGGACATAATTTAGAGCAGGCTAAGATTGATACTAGCAGCTAGCCCGAAAAGGAGGAAAACAAAATTGCAGTTTAATCTCTTCTACTCCCAGATCTGAGCCCCCTTTTCTGTTTCAAACATTGCTCCCTAGAACAGAAAATGAAGCACATGGAGAATTTAAGCAACTCATGTTTGTCAGCTCATGGACCATCAGTGTCAATTTAAGATGGTTTCTGTCCCTGAGTTTGTCATTTTGAGTAACACTGGAGTTGTCTAAACTCAGCTGGAATGGTGCAGATGCTATTTTCATGTTGGACTGACAGGAATTTCAGAACATAAATTATTTTGATAACATGGCAGGCTGCCTTTCTGCCATGCTGCCTGCAAATGTCAAAATTTTTTCCATGTTTCAACTTGGAAGTGACATAATGTTGGTGAAGGATAAACTGTGAAGAATTAGATGTCTGATTTTTTTATTACCGATTAAACATGACAAATGTTAAACTTTTTTTTGAGGTAATATTTTACAAGTTTATTTATCTTCAAGGGAGGTATCCTGAGTATATTGTATGTGCCATGAAGTGTTACTGTAGTGTAAACTTAATTTGAAAGAAGGTCTGTGTTAGGAAATTACTCTCACTTTTCATAGAAAGCTGACATAGAGGTAAAAATTCACCATATCAGTTTCTTATCACAGGTGTTGAAATGACAAAAAATTAATAAGGACCAAAATGCAGCAGTAGCAAGGGACAGAGAACAATTTCTCTCCTTCTGCTTAATCCTCCCATTCAATCTAAACATATATTTATTGTTATTCTTTGTTTGTTGCTTTGCAGTAGAGTTCATAGGTGACAGATGATGCAACACAGAATTAAAGAAAACTGACAAAGATATGAGAGTTGGATTAGAAAAATCTAGTAGTAGAATTTCAGCCTTTGTTTTCTTCAAGTTATCTCCTGTATGAGAGATCTTGCATGAGTTTTGTTATGCTGAAGCCTCTGGCTAACTTGGGCAAACCGATGCTTTTGTTTTTCAATGTCTAACAATGCTCTGAGGATATTAAAGTATAATATTGCCATTTTTTATGTTGATTTTTGCTAAAGATCAAGCCTGTGGTCTGCATACAATTTGACAAGCATGCAATTTGCTTGTCTGCTGCATTTTATGGGGATGTGATCCTGTGTTCTGTGTGTTTCTGTGGACTCCAGCAGAAAACTGGATGCCCAGATAAGGTGGTGAGTATTCCCACTGGAGTCCTTAAAAGAAATATGAGGAAGAGAGTGAGTGAGTGGGAAAGGCATCTCCCAGAGGTTGTCCATCTTTTTTGTTGGTGTAGTTGTGCAGCCCTAATAAATTGGGAATTGAAGGGCTTTGGAAGGGTGAGTGATTTTCAAATACAGCTGAAAACCACACAAGAAATGAGGGTGTGGTGGTGTGTGGGAAGGATGAGCCCATTTCAATTTCCATGTGTGGTTCATCACCACTTGCATCTCTGGGAATGAGAATTTTCCAGGACTGCAAACCTCTCCTGGTGATACCCTCAGGTGATGTTGATTTTGGGCTCCCCTTTGGACAATGAGAGACTATGGTTAAAGGGTGTTTTCTCACTGTTTTCAAGGCTGTGACTTTGAGATCCACAAGTTTACTCACAACCCCAGAATATCTGTTTTTATGGATTAACTGTACAGGTAAAGACACTTAGTTGTGGTAAGAATTTCGGATATGGCAATTCTGGGCTGTAGCTTAAATTGCACTGTGACGATTGGCTTTTGCTGAGAAATTGTATCTGCAATTTAAATATTCCTCCTTTCTTTAGCTTGTATTTCTGACTTCTTCCATTTTTATATGGTGCAGCAACTCTTTTCCATTCTCTAGCAGTGATTTTCTTTCTCTTTTTTTGTATTTCTCATGCCAGATAAGAGAAACAGCAGCTCAGAAAACATTCATCAGGGTAGATGTGTGGTTTTTGTAACACTGGAGTTGTTGTTTCTTCTCCTTTTTCTTCTGGAAAACCAGCATTGCTGTGCATAGGAGTTGAAGTCTGATGCTGTACTAGGTTTCAACCGACTTGTTTAAAATGCGAACTTTTTCCCAGGAACATAACCTATCTGAGGAGCAGACAGCCTTTCTGATATTCAAAATCCTAGCCTGAATATATACTGTTGTTCCGATTAAACTCTGTCAGTGCAGTTCTTTGCTCTGGCTGAGAGGCAACATAGAAATGCCAGAATTGAAATCCAGTATCACCCAGAATATGTTGGAGACAGCTTTCAACTCTAGTTTTGGCTTCCTGTGAAGCTTTGTGCAAATCATTTAATCTATTTCTTGATACAGTCTCTGTGAAATGAGGAAAAGATGTGACTCTTGCCCAGGGAAGCGGGGTGGTTGCATTCACTTACCTGTCTAGGAATTCCAAAGACAGTTGATTGTCTTGGATACTCAGATCCCATTCAAAGTCCAGGAATTTGGATGCTTGTCTGTGGGCACCTCAGCATCCCCTCAGCTAAAAGGAGAATCAGGCAGAACTCATCTACTGCAACATTCATAGGTGTGCATGAGTAAAAACCGTGCCCTTTCTTTATCCTCCCTCCATGTAGGAAATCCATTTACCTTCCTCTGTCAGTTCTGAGAAGGGTAAATGTGGTTTGATATGAATGGAATACCTATGACCAGCATGGATTTCTGACTGGCAGCTCAACTCCAGCAGGTTGTTCAGCCCTAGTTTTCATTTTGGCAATTTTCCAGCATTGTATTTAGCTCCAGATTCTGGGAATTAATTTGAATAATTTAACCTTTCTTAAGGGGACATAGAGTATTCCTGATTGTCAGGAAGTGCTAAAGACCTTCAAGGCAGACATTCATGTTTGAAACCCTTAACCCAAAGCTTTCTGCAGAGCCTCGTGGGCCTAAACCTGAGTGTGACAGTGCTGTGATCTTTCCACACAACGAAACTGAGACCTCTCAGAAATGCTGTGGTGAAAGAGAACCTTAGAGGAACAGATTTCTGAGGCGGAGCTCTTCCTAAGGACTGTTTTGTTTTTACAATTCAGGAACATTAGGGTCAGTAGATATATTAAACAATAATTTGGTTGTATAAGCATCTTCTGAACTTTCTGAATTTTCCTTTCTTTCTCTTTTGAGAAAAAAAGTTAATAATAGGGAAAAAGCAGGAACGTTTCTTTTTTATATTGTGTGGGAGTGAACTTGGCAAATAACCTGCCTAGTTAACCTATTAATTATTGTCCAGAGACACAACTTTTCTGCTCAATATCTGCATGTTAGTACTATTGAATGTATATCAGAGTATTTGAATTCCCTGGAGTATTAAGCTTAGTGCTTGTCTTTAAGCTGTCATACAGAAAGCAGAATCCGAATACCAGTGGGGATTTTCCTCTCTGTGAGATTGATGGGGTTATCCTCTCACCCCTCTTTGCAGATACCTGTGGTTGAGAGGGATCAAAATTCTGGAAAAGGCTGGAAGATAATACCACGAAAAACTGGCACAGAAACTCCCATAACCCTGTATGCTCCCAAAATATGCTCTGTAGGAGTTTAACCACATCAGGGAAAAATTCAGTTCTGGGAGTGAGGCAGTGGGAACACCACATCTCCAAGTCATTGAGGTAGAGAGGCTGCAGAACAACCCCAACGTGTCATTTGTGTCATAGACTAACACATCACTTACTATATATTCATTTTAAGTCGTGTGTAACACAGGGATTCTTCTTTTAATTAATCAGTTCAAGTTCTCATTCCCTGGAAGCCTGAAGCCCTGGCAAATTAATTCCTGCTCATTCACCCATTACTGTGCTTGAACTGCTGTAATTGAGAAGTGATAAAGGTCCAGAATAACCTGATGGATACAAAAAACCCCAGTCACCCTTTCCACCCCAGTGCAGAGCAGTTCAGTTCACTCTTATGTCACTCCAGAAACCCCAGAGCTCTCTTTGGCCAACAATAGTCTCAGTGTGTCAGGGGCCATGAGCCTCTTTGGCACCACAGCTGCAGGTCGTAAATGCAGTTCTGGAGATTAAGATATTAAAATGTGTCTCTTTGGGGGCTGCACAGCACAACAAGGCCTGAGGTGTTGCCTTCTGTCCCCAAGGCAGCCTGGTGGCTCCCAGGGCTCTCAGGTGCTGCATGGAGCGCATGCCAAGAGCTTCCCACATGAGGATTTGTCCTCAGCAATGGTGTGGTTTGCCATTTTCTCTGCCAGCCAGGGAGCGTTTGCTGCTCCAGGCTCCCACTTCATGCAGAAGGCTCCACAATTTGGTGACAGAGGTTTGCTGAGCAGGAATTCAGTGAACATCAGGCAAAGGAGATGTAGATGCTTGAAGAAAAGCACTGGATGCTTTGTGCGGACCAAGCTGCAGTTGGAGCACTGCTCTGTCCTCATGGCTTTCCATGCATTTATAAAATCCCAACTAAAAGAGCAAGAGGCATGTGGCAAGAGTAGAGGAGGGGAGTGTATTTACCTACTCATTGTCTTACTAGGACTTACTTCCAGACTTCCTATTTATTACTTTTTATCCCATTTTATGTGAAAAAGATTTATGATTTTCAGCTGCCTTACTCTTGGGGAAAAAAAAAAGCCTTTCTCACTGTAATTTAAATGCCTTTCTCACTGTAGTTTAAACAGTGAGCTGTGGTCATAGAAATTTTTACTTCTAGAGGCAATACTTAGAATGTGTCAGAGTTTTAGAGCTTGGTCATTTCTGCTCACATTCATCCTTGATTTTTCAGATGTAGATCTCTTAATAGAGCTTTTTACAATAGAAATTCCACTTCTGCAAGAAAACACTGGAGCAGAAAAAGCAGAATTGATTGAGCTTAAATCAAAGGAGTGCCCTTGGTTCAACATTTTGTCAGCAAACTGTGGCTGAGTTATTAGTTATCTGTCTCAGTTTTTAAGTACCTGGAATCTGTAAATCTTTCAGGAAGGCCTTTAATATACAAATCTCTACATGTTACTGGGGCTCCTGACTGGTATCTCTGAGGAAGCTGTGGACACAGGGAAATATGTCACCCTGAAGATGGATGATTTAAGCCTGTTGAAGCAGACTATTAGATTGTGTGATTGTAAAATAGCTTTTTTGGCACTTGTTGCTGTAGGACTAAGGGTCAGATTCTTTCTCTGCCTTGCACTGGAGATGCATCAAAACTTGTGTGGTCTGACTGCAGTGGCTTGGGAGCCTGCTCCATTTTTGTGGGTAGCTGTGCATGTGGCTTTTGGGGACAGGTCCTGTAGTTGCTGGTAAATTCCTTGCTGCTTTAAAAGGAAGTGTACAAAAACAGAGGAGGTGGCTTTGGCTTCAGGACTGTGGCACTGCAGTTGTTAAGAAGGGCCTTTCCATGTTTTTCCCATGCATTGCTTCAGTGGATTCAAAAGGACATTAGCTAAAAGCACAAAGAGAAATATAATTTTGTTTCTCTGAAGGTAGAGGATTGAAGGGGTTTGCAACGTTCCTTTAGAGCTAATAATAATTCAGAGTTAACAGTCACATAATATATATACAAAACACTTCCATATAGAGAATGTCAGTGGCATTTTTTGGATAGAATTACTCCAGATTCTTCATTCAATTGACTTTCATCTCCAGCAGGGCTGTCATTATTTAGTAAAAGTCTTCTACAGTGCAGGAAATGTACCTGTGAGGAAGGCCCAAAGTGTGTCAAGGTGTGGTGCTCAAAATGGGTTTAAAGGGCTAGAATACACTTCATGGTGTCAGTCAGATTTAGCATTGGTAGGTGAAGGGGAAGGACACGATCCTCTCCACTGAAAAACCTATCTTTACTTGCTGTGGATTAACAATGTCTCACTGTTAGAAATTTGGGGTTTTTAATGTGAATCTTAGGAAGGGAAAGAAGTGCTATTACAATACTTCATTTAGAGTCAGGAGGCCTTCTTTCACTGCAGTGCTGCATTTTCAGAATGACTTCCAGTGACAGGCAAAAATATCATGGAGGCATGGAAGAAAGTGGAATTGATTTGTTTGCAGTAATCTTTATTAGGGAAAACCTCCTAATTTTCCAGGAGGAAATGAAGTTCACACATACTTCCTTCACAAAAAGGTAGGGATGTTTTTTTGTCCACCTTGAGATCTAAATGAAATCTTTATTCCTAGTTGGCAATGTGTGACAAAGCATACCTTTGGTGACAGGTTGCAAAAGGGATTAATCATCTGGTGAATTTATTAACAGCAGTAATAAATTAGAGCTCTCAGGGATCCTCAATGATTTTACTAGCTTGAATTTAAAAGTATGTGAATGGTGTAAGTGAATTGCAAGATAATACTAACTAGAGACATTTGCTCACAATTGAACTTCTACTTCTCAAGCTATCAGTTGTTTACTGGTCTGGACCACTGAAGTGCTAAAAGCTAAATACTGTAAAATGTTAAACTTTGATGGAAGATATGAATACAGAAACTGTTTCTTTTGCCAACATTGTGGTCAACAGCAGTGCCCTGACCTGATTACTTAAGTTGATGTTTTTCCTAAATCTGTCATGAATCAGTAATTATCAAGTTTTGCAATACTCAATGATTCTCTTGTGAATTTGTGAATAGCAAAATTATTTGTTGTTGTAGGTTGGTATTTTCTAAAAAGAAGTGTTCAACTCTTGCATCTGCAACCTCTATACAGGATGCTTGGTGTGGGTTTTTGTAGTGGGTTTTTTTTTTTTTTTTTTTTTTTTTGCCTGGAGAACTGTGGAATGCCACAACAAATCTCCTGAAGAGTTTCACAAAATGTGAGGAGAATTCAATCTGGGCTAATCTGGAAGAGACCCCTCTGGTGTCTTATAAAATAAACTTTGGTGTCAGCATGTTTTTCCAGTCATGGTTGGAAGATTTCCAGTACAAGTATTTAGTTATGGGGCTTGACTTGTAGGGTTTCTAATAGGAAAAGGAACTTGTACAACATACTGTTTTTATTAGTGGGTTGTTCTCATAGAAATTTAATATGGCAGTGCCAGAAAAAATTCCCTTTTGCCTTGCACCAAGTGCCATGTAGTTGTGTGAGGTGGGTGTGCATGGGGTCAGGTCCCTGAATGAGACTGGAAATTCAATCCATGCTTCCCAAGATTGTGATGGAATAATACTAACAGCTGGCTGTGGAGCCCAAGTAATTCTTGCAGCCCCTGGCAGAGTTTTCTGAGAAACGAGAGACCAGAATTAGGGGAATTTATCAGATAAAGTAAATGAGAGATATGGTAATGTGATGCATTGTCTGTTCAGTCATTTCAACAGAAGAGGTGGGATGGCAAAACCTCTGTGTCGGGCTTATTTAGTGGGTGTTTTGGGCTCTGTCCACGCATATCTGTGGCTACCCCTCCGTGGAAATCAGACTGCGCTTCAAGCCATATGTGAGGGCACTGTGGAGCTGCCATCCCTGGATCCTTGTCCGGGGAATGCCACTGAGGATGTGGTGAGTGAGACTGTGCTCCCCACTGGCAGCAATCAGGGGAGAACATGCAAACAAGCAAATCTAAATGCAAATGTTCACATCTAACACTGGTGGAGATTTATCCAAATGATAGGGGAGATGATAGCAGGAAAATGAAAAAGAAGGAAAAAATGAGGAAATTTGAACCATCTAGTTATTTTCGGGTGAAAATTGCTTAACTTAGATTTGTGGTTTTAAGTAAATGTGCACATTAAAAGAACGCTGATCTTTAAAAACACGAGTTCAGATGATTTGCTATTGTTGCTGGTTAAAGCATATACACTTACAGGCAAGCAGAAGATTCCATAAACCTGTGAAATTGGGAATGCATCATGGAAAGAAACAGCACCCTGGCAAAATAAAGAGATGTTTCTTCAATGGATCTCCATTAAAAAGCTCAGCAGAGTTCCTTCTGAACCCTGCACAAAGGGATACTCCAAACTTCTCAAAGAAAAATGCACAGTGAAGTGGGGAATTAAACGGTATCACCGTGCTTTGCTGTAAAACAAAGAAGGCTTTTATGAGATTCTTGAGCCGAAGTAATAAGTTGTGGATCCTTTGCGTTGGAATGCGATGAAACTAATTCCTCTGGGAGATAAGGAAAAGAATCTAGAAATGTAGTACTGCCCTCCAGTGGCGGCATGAGGGGGTTTGTCTCCAGTGCTTGCGGGATGTTGGCTGGAAGGCAAACGGAAACGTGCAAGTATTTCCGAAAGGACTGGGTACTTACAGTTCAAAGGTCAGGGCAGCAGTGGAGAAGAGGGGATATGAGACATAGCCGAACTTGCCCTAGTCTGGAACTACTGAGTTGGTGGCTTTGTCCAAGGTTATTCTCAGCCAGAGGAAAGAGCTCTTCCCTGCATGCTACATTAATCCTCTTCACTTCTAGTTTGCAAAGTCTTCTGCTCTAGTTCATGAAGAAAGGAGTGTTCATGGATGAAATGAGCCAAAATTATGAATTGTCTGAGCAGACTCACCTTAAAAAGGAAGATAATGTCTTTGTGGAGAGTGCCAGCATAGTCTAACATATGCAATTAAACTAATTTTCCTGTTGTTTAAACTGTGGTAATAACTCCCCTCCACACCCCTTAAGTCAGTTTGCCTCTTTAACATGGCATGAAAGAGAAAAGAATAAGTTATATAAGTGATGTAGCAAGCTGCTACCTACAAACATTGTGTCCTGAGACTTCAGCAGTTGCCTTGCCAAAGTAATTACCAGTCTCTGTATGATATTGGGGAAAGCACAGGAAGCACAATATTAGGGGATGCCTAGGAAGGTGTCTTTCTTTGTGATCTTAGCAGCAGCAGGGCTGCTTAGTGAGGGTTATGTCCTGGTATGGTGTTTTCTGAAGCTGCTGCTCTATCTTCATCTTCCATGCAAAATATGGTTTCTGTTTCCATTTGGTTAAAGTTGTGTAAGAAAAATTCAGGAAAAGAATCTGAGCCTGGCAAGACTAGGACTCCTAAATACAACCACTTGTCTTAAGGTTCAAGTTCTGGGAATACCAGACTGTTTCAGATTCCCAGAGTGTACCACAAGGGAATCTGGGAGGGGCTGCGTTACTCCAGTGTGTGTTTTGAGATGACAATGGATATGTGTGAGAGGAAAGAGCAAGATCCAGACGGGAAGGGTATGAAAGGCTCTTGTTGAAAAGTTTCTTTGTGTATATTAATATCAGTGTAGATAAAAGGAGAAGTAAAGATAACATTGATGGCAAAGAGTTTTGATCGATATTTGTTGCATGTGCAGAGTCTTAAAAGACCCAAATGAGAGGGAGGACTTCTGCTGGGGAAGTCAGTGTAACAGGCAGTGTCTAAGGAGCACTGGTGAATCAAGCTTCCCTTTATCCATGCTTACGGGGCACATCTCCTTCCTCTTCATATTTCCTTCAGTCTCTTTTGTTCTGCTCTTAGTGAAAGCAATGCTGCTTGGAAGACAAAAATCAGTTTCAGTGGCTGCAGAAGCCCTGGAAGTATGGACAGACCTATGAACATACATGTACCTGCACACACACACACACACACACACACACAGAGCAATTGCAGCTGTGTGAGGGCCTTTCTGGTGGCACCTGCTCTATTTCCACGGCTTCTGCAGAGGCTTCTCTGTAAGATACACAAAGCAGATGCTGCAGTTTATCTCTGGGATTAAGAGTTAGGAGGAGCCCCTTTGAACATGGAACCAGGAAGTCAGAGCATGATGCTGGAGTCCACGGTCAAAGAGCTCACTCCAGAAAATCCTGGCATTCTCTAAGTTGCTGTGAATGAGGCAAAATATTTTCCTTGGTGGGCTGATCTTCCTTAGTTTGACTCATCTCCATGACTGTTCCCCTCCTTAATAGAAGGGATACTCCCTTCTATTAAGGTAAGATTAGACACTGTGGCTCAGTTCCATTGGTCAGGGCATTCTTTGGTCTGTCCTGAATCTGGTTGAATTCAGAGGCTGACTGTAGAATCTGATGCTGATTTTTGATGGAGAGATGCAGATGCTCTGCAGAAACTGTTTAGTGATTTTATAGACACTTGGAGGCAAGTTGGATGGAAACTTCCAGGGCTAGCTAAGTCCAGTTATCCAGTTACAGGCAGGGAGTTAAATATCACGTCAATTCATATAGATGTTAACTCATAATCCACTACACTGATGGTCATGTAATATTCTTATAATGACAGCCTGAGGCTTTAAACCTTATCACACTTCTGAGCATAGAAGATTAGACTGAAGCACACAGCAGCTGAAGCTACTACATATGAAACAATAGTGAAATAGTAATTTGTTAATATTTTGTTACATCTGTCCCTTCATGTAGATATTTTGTCCCACATCACACAGTACAACATGTCCAGGAGTAGGTGTTGTTTTCCTTACTTTTGCCATCTGTCCCATCCCCCTAACCCCACCTGGCTCTCCAGGGTTCAGTGTCGCCACTGTGTTATTTTGCTTCAGTGCTTCTCATTTAGATTTTAGTTCAGCATGTAGTGTGGGATATCTCAGAAGAAGAACACTCAACAGAGCAGCAAACAACTGCTCTATGCTTGGGGGCATCTTCACCTTTCATCAAGCCTTGCAGAACTGCTCTGAGGCTGGAATGTAAAGTAGTTGCTGGCTCCTCTGCTGTCTGTTTTTTTGTTGTGAGGTACAATCTGTGTCAAGTATGTTTTGCAGACTACCTGCGGAGGTTAATTTGCTTGAGAGCCACACTTGGAGCATCCTTCAGGCATCGGATAGAAGACAGAGCAGTTGGATCTCTCAGGAAGTTCCTGCTGCCCTGTAGCTACAGAGCCAAGAACATAACTTTGCTTCCCAGCACAGCTATTCCCTCTCCTGTTCCAGGGGGAACATAACCCCTGCAGCGGAGCTCTCTGTCGATTCAGCAGTGCAAAGCTGCGAGCGGCAGGAGCTGGGAGCTGTTTTCCAATGAGCTTGGCAGATCCCCACAAACACCAGGTATCTGTCGAACTGAATTTGCCAGTTCCTCCAGCTACCCTGGGGAGCTTGTAAGTTCCTTGAGCCTCACTCCTGCCCACATGGAAGTTACAAGACGTGACTGCTCTGCCAGCAGGACTGGTAAATTCCAAGAAGCCCAGATACTGGATTCACAGAAATTACAACCATGCTGACCACACTGGTCGAAGCAGAAATGTTTTGGAGTTTCATGAGCCTTAGATGTTTCTCCATGTAGTTTACAAGTTCCAATTGTGCATCTGCGTTAAGGGCTTTGGCACACGCAGCTGGAGCTTTTCGTGGCTGCAGTTGCAGCCAGCACAGTGCACAAGCAGCTCTTGGAGCCCTTGCAGTGCTGATGGATTCTCAGCAGAGCATCTAAACCTGGTGGTCTCTGGCCAGGGTGATTTGGAGCATGTCCCAAGGAAGGGATATAATCTAGCACATCACTAATGACCTTGTACTTTTATTGGAGCCTGAAATTAATGATTTGGGGAGATAATAAATTCTGCTTCTCAACTAGCAAGTTTGGAAACTTCTCTGTAGTATCTTGATATGGAGGGAGATTGGAAGTAGGAAAGTCAAGTTATCAAATAATGAAAATATGATTTTTGTGATTTTTCTATGGAAATATTTAGATGACAGCAATTTCTAAATTCTGTCAGTGTTTTCCTCTGGTGAGAGACCAGACATGATGTATTTAGATGGCAAAGAGGTAGGTTTTTAGTTTTAAAGTTAGGGTAAATTGGATGAAACCAATTACTCTCATGTTTTGTCTCTCAGAATTTACAAGTACACTATCAACTGTAGGTACTGCACTGAGAAAGAAAAAACACTCCAATTTTCTTAAAATATCTGACCTTTGGAGAATTTGTTAGGAAAAAAAATATAAAAGTGCTGAATTTTTTTTTTAATGGATAGCAAGCATTATATTACATCAGCTATTTGGATCAGAGGGTTCTAAATAAACTTGATGTCTTTTCCCTTCATGTTCTGTAGAAACCATTGAGGTAGAATCAGCTTTTTTCCTGAACGTGTAAAATGTACAAATTGAATCTTGCCACTTCGTGACGTTTGGAGCCTGGACTTCGCAACATTAACATTCTTTCAGCATTGTTTTTTTAGGGGTGTATTTATAAATGTAAGTGTTCATCTATTATATAAAATGATGAGAAGCAATAGAATATGTGATATATATTTAAAAATAGCCTGGCTGCCACAGTAGATTGGAAAATGGCAGGAGGAAAAAAAAGAAGTTTGTATTTGGTATTTATATGGTATATATACCAAATAAGTAGAGTAAGAAAAATTGATCCAGATGGGATATTCTTTATATCTGTGTACATTACCACCTAAAAATGTCTGTGTCATCAAGCAAACAACAGCAATGATGGAAAGGGAGATTTCTAGTTGGATCTGCATTTCCAGTGCCTTTCTTTGTGTTCCCTTTGCAAACACGAGCAGTTTTGCTCCAAGGGTATCTCAGTATGGTGGGGAGGTCGAAGAAGCTGATCAATCATAGCAAATATTCTGGAAATGCTTCCCTTGGTAGCTGACACATGGGTTGTTAATCATTCCCCTTTCCCTGAAAAAGGGAGCATGGCAATATATCTTTATGTCAGAGCAGTTTTCTGTGTGCAGGGTCTCTCACTCTGCGCATCACAGGAGTTGTGCCAGTATTGCGTCTTCCCTGCTGATGTAAGTCTTCCTTTGGGATGTTGTGAGCAGCTTCTCTTCTGGGTGCCTGCTCTGCACATGTTTTTTCCATTGTAATAGCAGCAAAGTGAACTGGCACTTGTGAATCTTCTTGCACTCTTCCCCCGCTTGACTCTGCCTCTCATAATTAGGCATTGAATAGAATTTACTGGAAGAAGCAAGAGGGCAGATTCTGCTGATTTGAAAGTTGGCCTTCATGTGTGTTAATTTTGTCAAAGCCATTGATGAATAAAACTTTCCTCATGTTTTCCCTTTTTGTTTAAATTAAACTCCTACTTTACAACCTTATTACTCACCTTGTATATATCTCAAGTATAATGGTTGCAGCTGCTAAGAGAGTAATTAGACTTCAAAGCTTTGTTGTTAAAGACTCAGCAAGGACACCCCAAAGCAGAATTTGCAGTTAAGACTTTACAAATCCATCCTTAACAAGTCTGTAGTGAGTAGGGATTATGTTGCACAGGAATAGCATTTTCTGTATGGAGGATCCTTGCAAAATCTGAACATAATGAACTGCATGGAGTACAGTGCACAGCTGAATGTTTCAGGATTATGATTTGGGGATTTTCTGTATTTCTTTTAATAGATATGGCTTTGCCTTGAAGGGTGTAGCTGAAAATAATTTCAGATAAGCAGGACTCTTCAGTCCAGGATTTTGCCTTGACAGTCATCTGTAAAAAATGTTTGTTGGTGTTTCATTCCAAAATAATGAACAAAAGCCTTGATTCTGCTGTTAGATCTGGGTTTATGAATCATCAAAAAGTGCATTAACCTATGTGTGTGGGTGGCTAAACTGCAGTGTGTGCCCCAAGCTGTTGCTCCATCAGGACTGTGGAGTCATCCAAAAGGGTGGACAGCTTTGTGCTCTTCCCTGCCTGTGCTGGGCCAAGTGGGAGGTGGATTAACCAAAACTGGGAACCCGTGGACCTCCATGCTCATTACTCAAAGCCTGCTGCCTGCAATGGGCATCTCTGGAGCACAGCTTTGGGTGTAACTGATTGCATGAGCCTGATGGAATAAATACAGTATCTAAACGTTTCCAAGCATGCAGTCAGGGGACGGGAGGGCTGTCATTTAGAACATCCTTTACTTGCTGAGATACTTGAGCCAAAATTCAGAGGATGTGTAAAGATATCTGGAAGTCTTCTTTGGGTCCTTAAAGGAGGAATTACAGATTCTCTCTTTTGATACCATAACCTCTTTCACCACAGTCACCTTATTTTCTTTCCTCATTGCCAAGGCTTCCTCCCCCCAGCAATGTTTTGTTGTTTCTTTGCTATTTCTCCCATTTACAGCAGGAATTGTGGAATAGTGTGGTGAAATTTACATGAATTTTGGAGAGAATTACTATTTTTCATATGCACACTCAGTTAATAAGGTTAAGGTAAAGTTACGGTAAAGCTTGAAGGAGCCCCTACTGTGCAGAGGTACAAAAATAAGTGAATCTCCATTACTACGTGTAGTGAAGCTGTAGAAGTCCTTGCTTCAGGCATTGTGGATACTGCAACTTAGGTGGGTTTGGGGGAAGTATTGGACAGGTTTGTGAAAAAACAATTTTTTAGGAATGCTAAATGCATGGAAATCCCTATGTCCTAGGGAGTTAATGAGCTACAGATTGTTGGAGAGCATTTGGGAAAATACCACTGAGTTTACCTTGTACTTGCACATTGTTTTAGTTGCTGCCAGGTGAATTAGTTGGATCTTTGGTCTGTTATCATTAAGATGAGTTTTGTTGTAGGGAATGCCTACCTCGGATAATTTTTTGTTTGTATAGAAATTCCTAGGAAATACCAGTTGGTTTCTATTGCTTCAAATGCAGTGAGAGCAGAGGGGGACATTAAACTCATTAAACTCATTAGTATTTAATTAAGGCCATATCAAATGCTTCCTCCTTGTTCTCTCTTCACTTTCCTCCCAGGTCATCCTGTTGTAAGTGGTTGTGGTGCTTTGTGGTTAAAGTGCAACGTCTCATTTGCATGCTGTTCTCTGGCAGAAGCTGAACCAGGGAGTGGTAGCAAGGAATGGAAAGGTAGCTTTCCTTTTGTGGGGGGCAAAGGAGTCCCAGGGCAAGAACCGGTAAATACTCTCTTGGCAGTGAGAATAAGGGAAGTAAGGTGTCACTATGACGGTGGGGGAACGACACAGACTCCGAGGCTGATGTTCAGGAAGAATCTACTTTATTACAGAAGTTCTCTACTTTTATACTCTATTCCGATCTAACTGGACTGGATTGGTCAACTAATCAATACATTGTACCTAGTTGGCTGGCCAGCCTAACCTTTTAGTAAACTATCTTAGAAGGAGAGAAAAAAGGCAGAAAGAAGGGAAAAACAGCACGTGCCTATTGTTACAGGAACAGGTTATCATTATTTTGGCTAGGACTTCTCTGAATCTCTAGCCGACCCTGAAAAGTACAGTTTCCTCACTCCCTGACCAAGGTTGTGGGGCCACAGTAAGGAGAAATACAGTTAATGCCATTTTCTTGTGACTCTCATTGCAGGCTGATTAGACAGTAGGTGAACTGGGATAGAAGTGTGAAAGGGGAGGGAAAAAAACCCGGAGGAGTAAATGGTCCCTTTTTTGCCTCTATCCTCTTTCTGGAGAGGCTTCAGCGAGGGAGCTCCGAAGCTGGCCATGAGCACTCAGCAGGGAGGAGGGAGGCAAAGAAGTTATGGAAAAACCAAGTGCAAGGACCCCATCACCTTCTGAAACACTCTACCCTGACATTTCACTGTGAAATGTCATTTTCAAGTGGTATTTCCAACCACGCATCTTTATGTTTCTTCCCATCTTTCTGCAAATCCTCCCTAGAGAGTCCATGGACATTATTGGGGTTCTGAGAAGCTCTGTGGTTTGTTTTCCCTGCAAAGCTGTTCCCCTCCCTCCCTGAATCAGCTGCATTCCCACGGGAGGAGGCTTCCTTCCTCCCGCTTCGCTGGGTTGATCTCTTTGGCTGTGGCTGCTCTCAGCCTGATGCTGTGTGCCGCAGCAGCCGTGGCCCTTCTCTGCTGCAACAAGTGCTGCCTCCTGACACTGCCTCCCCTGGGGGATCATTAGCAGGGTGGAGGCTCTTTACTTTCCTAGAAACAGGAAGAAAAGAAGAGTCTGAGAGATGGGAGGCCTAAACAATCTAGAATTAGATTACATTATGAACTCCTTGACATCAGCTCCCTTCAGTCTTCCCACCCGTTGGCTTTCTCACGGCATTTCTGCTTAGTCTGGTCAGGATCTGAAGATACCCATAATAAAATGCTAATTCTTTCATGGTCCAAAGGGCTAGAGCTGCCAGTCCCACTCCCCATAACTGACAAGTCAAGAGTATGGAGAGCTGCACATTGAACCACACAGGTAACTGCATTTATCTAACAGGCCAAAATTCAGAGCACTTCAGAACTACTGTCAAGTGATATAGTCACCTTCAAGTCTTGTAAATTTAAATAAAACCTGCAAGGAATAATAAGGTTTTTTCCATCCTTTCACTGTTCACTCCTTTCTACAGCAGTTATTCCTTACACTTTGTGTGTGCTTGGTCTGTGGAACTATGCAATTCACTCGTGAATGATGTACTGGGATGCATTTTTGGCAGTAGTAAAGGTCAAAATAGGTAAAGCAATAAATAAAAATGTTTGGTGTATTTCCCCTGTAATACAACTGTTTAAAAATGAAAGGCAATAGCAGAGGAAAAAAAATAGTGAAAGACCAGTGTTTCTAAGTCTTGGTAGCCTTGAATTATTTTCCCAGGAAGGTGGAAAAAAGGGCCTGAGAAACCACTTTGGTTTCCTTTAGAACCTTAGTGCCAGCTGGAGACAATGTAGATCTCCATATGCAGGAATCCAGGTTCTGTATGGGTGTTGTAGGTCCCAGTTCCATGTGCTCCCAGACAAACCAAGATGTGGATTCTCCGGAGAGGCTGGAATGCATTCAGTGTCGCTGTATTAGCTGCAGTGCTGTGAAACTGGCACTTACCTTTCTGACCTTGCAGACAACATCTGCTTACTCAGGCTCCTTGTCGTTCTCCTGGAATTCCTCTTGCCCCCAGCCATGTTTCCTGTCTCTGGAAGGTGCTCTGTGTTTCTGCACGTTCGGTGGCACATCCAGACAGCTTTGCAATATGCAAATTCCTCTCTCTGGGGAATGGTTCACTCCGAGGATTTGACCTGTGCAGCTGTGCCAGCACTTCTCATCTCCAAATACATGGATTGAGGATCTGAATACCCGTTTAACTTCCTACCAATGGAACATAATGAAACATGCCTTTGGATAAAAAAATACTGACAATTTGTGGGATGGAGATGAGTTCCAGATCCTCATTCTTATTCAAAGCTTGTGGCCAGACTTATCTCTGTGTAGAAAAAATGGGTAAAACTCACGTGGAGACAGCCAGGAGGTTGCATTTAGTTTTTGAGCTTCAGGTCTGAATAGGAATAATGAATAAAACAATGTCAGTTGACTCTGCTATGTCTTAATTATGTTCTGAGACATCCCCTTGCCCTTCAGAGGGCTGTGGAGGTGATGTTTTTTCTGTCAGACGGCAGGTAAGAATTGCTAGGTTGTCTTTTGGAGCAGCTGATACCAGCAGGTTCTGTGATAGAGTTGATATCTTGCTGCTTCCTTCAGCTTCAAGGTCACAAATTCATGGGGGCTGGGATGCTCAGAATGGAGACACAAGACCTCCAACATATCCACATATGTGCTGACAGGTCCAGGTGCTTTGCTCTGAGCCAATGCTTCGCTGGAAAATTGTGGTATGAATAGAAACTGTGTGGGTGAGGGCTGTGCTCCGCATATGAGGCTCAGATTTCCTTTGGAGACACAAGAACCCAAAGAGCCATAAAGGTCTGTCAAATTAGTATCTTGCACTTGCCCAGGTGTCACATCCCATTAAAATGGCATAGCTTTGTTCAGTCGCTGAGGGAGTTGTTGCATGTTAATGGTACACACTGCCCTTTGCTGTACTCCAGTTCCATGTGGCTTCTGCTCCATCAGCAAATGAAGAGTTCCTCTCTGCTTTTTCATTTGTCTTGTGGAAACATACATACAAATCCATAGGTATTATTGTGCACATATTATAGTAATACAAAGCAGATTGTAAATAATTTTGTAAAACTTTGAAATAATTTGAAGTAATTTGGATGTCCTTTGGACAGAAGTGACTCTTGCCATTATCACTTTCTTTAAATTTTAGGTATGTCTTGTATGTCTTATATGAAGAGAATACATTGTTGAAGTAACCACTTGAGGCAAGAACACAACTCCTTTCCTTCCGTTTTTTTTTCTCTCAATCTGGTTCTAGGTCTGGGAGCACCCTAATCTGGGAGGGAGTGAGGCGTCCCACTCAACAGCACCAGTATATTTAGATTTCCCCCTTGAGGTAAGGCTGTGTTTTTGTAGGAGAGCTGTCAAGGTTTTTGTAGGATGACATTTCACTCCTGTGTCACCATAATACTATTGCAGCTTTTCCTGTAAAGAACTCCTGGATGCTTGTTTAGATGCTGAAGGCAATGCATTAGGAACTGATGGTGAGTGATTATTATCCAATCAGTTTCTGATGCAGTATCTGCAACATCAAAAACTCTGCAGTGGTTTTGGTTGCCAGTTTTTAATTTTAAACTTCAAATGTTGAATCTTAACAAGGTCAGTGTACTAGGAAGGAAAAAACTCCAGCTTAATTGCACTGCTCAGTTTTTAAAGGAAATTTATACCTTTTATCTAAGAAATGCTAAGAATAAATAGAACTCTGGGTAGAACTGCTAGAGTGCATTATACATCTTGTGCAAGTTTTACTTTTTAGCTCTTCAAACCTGTTGTTTGCTGGTTGAAATAGTTGAACACAAGTTATTCAGCAAGCGTGTTTTGCTTCTCAGAAGGGCAGGAAATGATGTAGGCCTGCAGCAGGGCGAGTCTGCAAATTCGCTCTGTGTGAGTTGTGAAATTCAGAAGAAGCTTCAACCCTGTGCCAGCGTGGGTGGGCTTTCTGTATGCGGTACTTTGGCAATGAGAACTACAGACCTAATGTTACTGTCCCATTTCTCACACTTGTGCTGCATCTAGAGAAAACACTGCATTGGAAAGGAAGAATCTAGTTCCAGACCTGAGCCTTGACAGTTAGTCCTGCTGTGTCCTCTGGATGGGCGTGTGCCAGGGATGTTTGTCCATTTGCTGTAGGTCTGGCTGTACTGAGAGCAAATTGCACACCCCACTTAAGCAGCATATGGCCATCACAGCCCTCAGACATCAGCATTTCTGCTTCCACCCACTTCTGTTTGAAAGTCAGTGATTTTGGAGACAGTTGGGGTTTGTATTTCTGTTTCAGGCCTAAAAAGAAATGATCTGAAATGTATCTGACTGACTGATTTAATGAAGCTGCTCTTCCCACAGGGGTGCCCTGGTTGTATTTAACCATTATTATGTATTTAGCCCTGGTAACTTGTTTTGTTACTGCTTTCATGGCTCGCATGTCTGTTCTAAAATACTCTGCAATGTTTCTCACGATATTTTCACTAACTTCAGCTTTGGGTATGGAAGACAGATGCTTACAGTGGACAGGGGATTGTCAGGTGACTAATGAGAATGAGAACTAAATCCATGTAAATGTTCTGCACAAGCTACACTTACATCAGGGGTACTTCTGTTAGCAGTTCCTGAGGCAGCAATGGTGTCTCTTCACCAGGGCTGTTTCAGACAGGGAATTTTATCTCAGAAAAATTTTCTTCTAAAATTCTGCAGGACTAAAAAGAACTCAGGTCATACCTGGTCTGTTGAGCATTGACTTCTGTATATCAGAGTAAGCCATCTTTTAGCAGGTTCCTTTGATTCCTAGTGTAAAACAGGAGTATTTTCTGGCAGGCTACAGATGCTCCCTGGAATTTCACACATAAATAAAACTTAGGGATGTATCTCTAAGGATTGGCCATCTGGAACTTTCAGCCACAAAACTATATGTGCTTTGACTGTATAGAATGTTTCTTTCTGCTATGTATCCATAGGCTGACTAGGGACATTGAATGTTAATGGGAATCTTGTATTGATTTCTGCATCTTTGGGTTGTTCCTCTTGAGCAGAGGAACTGCAACTGTAGACAAGTTACAAGAATCCTGACTGGTTTGAGTTGGGATGTTACCAAGGTCATAAACATGGGAAAAATTGATTGAAATTGTTTTGGGTAATGGAAAATTCAGCATAGAGGGTGGTTCTGGTGGAACAACAGCCTTTGAACTTGTGAAAAGTCTGGACACAGAACTGTGTGTATCTTAAAAAAAATTGCAGATGCAAAGGATTAAACACAGAAAAGTCATTGTCAGCCCAATGGTTCAGGGCTAAATCAGTGGCTTCAGGAGACGTTTTGACAAGTAACTGTTTCAGGGTGGTCGAAATGAGATGTGACTTCACAAAAAGTTGTAAATACAGTTAATGAACAGATTGTTCTGCTGCTGCAGGATGCCATACCAGGGAAGCTGGGAAAGGCAGAGGTAGCAAGGCAAAGCCTGGACGTTGGTGTATGGTCTGGATAAGGCATGAGGTTCATCCTGTGTATGTGGCGTGTTTGGGTTTTGTGCACTGCAGAAGTGTCTCTTGGGTCTGTAATGAAGGTGCCGTGCAGGTCTGCTAATCCATTAGAGCAAAGAAATTGCTGTGTTTAGCATAATCCTAGCTACAACTGTGAGAGAGTTATTAACTGCTCACAGTTGCCAGCTGAGATTAAGCCAACTCACAGCCATCCAGGTTAGGCCTGCAAGTGGGTTCATGTCAGCCAATTTCTCCCCTGAATGTCCTACACAGGAAAAAATGGCATAATTCCACAGACAACACCTGGTGCTGTGGATATCTGTCATTAATACATTTAGGTTCTCTCTGCATCTTCTCTGAGAGAGCTATTATTAAGCAACTTGCTGAATAAACCTGGTTTATTTGGTGATCTTTGGAATGCTCCAGTCTGGGTGTGAACTGATAAAGCAGACTTGTTCTTTCTGGTTCAGCTTATTTGTCTCCCCTTGTATAATAAGGAATACAATGAAATACCCATTCAAGGGAGCTCTCTGACTTCTGAACAAAAACCATTTATGTAAAACATCTAAAAAAGATGTGCCTGTTTCTTCAGCTCCTTCACTCACCTCCTTTACTGCTCCTGGAATTCTGCTGAGCAGCACCCTCAAGCCAGGGTAGCACATCTGGATAAGGGAGCTCTAGCCAAACCCTGCTTTCCTGTTGTACACTAAATCTCGTATGTTTAGGGATAAAGTGCCAGAACTGCAAACAAGAAAAGAGTCAAAAAAGTTGGATGTACTGGAGACATCGGATAAAATTAGAAAAAAAAGCAGATATTGAGAAATTGTTGTGGAAAAAAGCTGTACAAAAATGTTCTGGAAGATGATGTAAAACATCAAGTTGTTTTCCTAGAGGTACCTGCAGGACACAATAACAAGATCCATCCCTGTGTGTTTCATCATGGTTTGCTGCAAGCACAGCACACTGAAGCCAGGACAACCAACTGTTCATTCCCTGCAGGAAGCCTCTGGCTACTGGAGGGGCAACTGTGAGCCCACAGGCAATTCCAGGGAAATCCTTGCCCTGCCTGAGCCCTCCAGCAAACAACAGGGCATGTGCTGGGATCAGGGGTTTGTGCAAGGTTGAGCTGCTTTCCTTACCTTGCCCGCTAAAGCTGTGAGGCCACAGAGCACAGCCTGGACCATCACTGGTGGGGAACTGTTGGATTATCTCTGGAATGAATTCCCAGCAGCCTTGGAGCATACTGGCAGGGGAGCCACTTTGAAAATCATCAGGAACACCAAGCTTCCGCCGGAACAAACCAGAGGCAGGCCTGGCAGGTGGTCTGATTATGTTTGCTCAGCCAGTTCCACAGTATTTGCCAGACAAAAGAAGGCATCAGGTGGTACAGAAAGTCCTGAACAAAGCTCCAGATGAACACAGACATGACCAGACTTCCTCATCTGTTGCAGATCTGGGAAGGTGAAGGGAAGGGAGAAAACACAAGGAGCAGGAGGTGCATAATATCTGTTGGTTCTTATGTGGCAGGCTACTAAACATTGCACTGGGGAGAATTCTGATTTCTTTGTGTTTCTTTTGTAGTGTTTCAGTTGTTTTCCATTGGTGACGAGTTAGAACTGTATGGATCAGTTCCTGTAGCTGCTCTTCCTGTTCGGTGGTTTCTGGCCAATGCCCGTTCCTTGCTGCCAGCCCTGCATGCAGTGTTGGCTATCAGGAAAATACCATTTTGGCACAGCACTGAAAGCAGTCAGTTTGCTGTGGGTGGAGGATGGCTCTTAGATTAGGATTTCTTCAAATTTAGGCCTCCAAATGTATGATTGTGGAACTTCTGTGGAAGCAGAGGCTCCAAAGGAGTAGGGGGAGACCATTTCTAGACAGGAATTTAGACAAGCCCTACAACAACATGGTCAATAGATGTGGATTAATAGTACAGAAGGTCTCTGCATAGATTAGATGTTTTCCTGCCTCATAGCTTCCCTATGAGTGAGAAAGTGCCCCAAGTTCCTGAAAGGCTGGACTATCCCTTATCTCTGGTGCATAAAAGCCTTGTGGTAAAATAATGTTAATCTTGCTCTAACACATATAATCCTGTAATTTAAACTCTGTCTCACACTGCAGAAGCACAGAGGGGACAGAGCAATTGCATCCAGGCAACCTCAACCCTGGCACTTTAATTTTTTCATTACTTGGCTTTTCAGCTCTTCAGCCTTGATGGACACAAGTGAGCGGGTTTTTTTTTGTTTTTTTCTTTTTTTTGTTATTTTACATGGATGTAGTAAGATTATGGGAATGAGTGCAAGACTGATTCAAAGAGAGTTTAGAACTTCCTGCTCAAAGATCAAATTATGAATCTTCATTTTTTTTTGTGCTGTAATTTGCAGTGCAAACCTTTCATGAAAAGTTCAGACATAATGAAGGTTTGCTTACATTTGGAGCTGGATAAATAGAAGGTGGTGCGCAAGCTCTACATGTTGCTAAAAGTAAAGATTCAGACTTTTTTTTTTTTTTAATCAGTAATTAAGAAATAATCAATGTTTGAAACCTGGGCAGCTCACCAGGAAAAGAGCTCTCCATTCATTGGTGACTTGCTGCAGCTTCAGATTTGTGTTACCAGTTTGCACACTCTCCTTACTGGCGGAAAGTGTTTAAGAATTTTCTTTCTGTTCTGCAAAAAAGGGTTTTTTTTAGTCTGTGCTATTTAATTTTCCATTATTGCAGCATGATGTGTTCCAACTAGTTCTCTAGCTGTAGTGCTCATTCGTATGTCTTGTTTAAAAAGATTTGCTCATAAATAGGGAGATGGAAGGAAGTCATTAGAGGAAGGATGAAAGGCTTCTGGAATAATCCCATGGAAGATAATGCAAAAACTTGTCTTGATTTCACTGAGGTAGGATTTTATCCAGCAAATAATAAGTGCATGTTGTTATCATTGGTGTAATTTCTACAGTTTTTTTATGAACTCTTGAAACTTGCTGAAAATTTTGTTTTTCTCTTATTTTCTCTTGTTTTGGTTAATGCAATGGCAGCATTCTGAAGGTGAAGGTGTGAAAGGTAATTCTGGCAGGATGACAAGAGAAGAAGAAGTATTTAAGATGATGTCAGAGACTTAAAGCATACAAGATGAACCAAAAGAGTCTCTAAACCAGAACAGTCATAAGAAGAAAGTCATATAAAATAATCAAGGGATTAAAACTTGAGATTAGCCTGGAGTGATTATAGCACTGATTTGAGTCAGTGCTTGGAAGGAAGCTTTGCTTTCTTTCTTAAGACTGGATTTGCCAGCATAGGGTCTTTCTGGGGAATTTTTTATCAATCCAAATGGAAGGGCGAGTTCCATCTTATTCATCAACAACAGTTTGGGAAATGTGTGGCACTCTGTTGATGTCTCTGCAGGGCTTGGGCTGGCTGAATGATTGAAGAGAGATTTAAAATATTTGAGTGGAGTAGTCAGATAAATTTTTAGAAATTGTACAAGGTAACTGATGTTTTTATTGCACAGCATTTTATGATTCACTCGAGCAGTGAAGACTCAGTAGACAAGAACAAGTTGGCTCAATAAAACCAAGGATAAATTGTAAGAGTCTGATCAGGGGCAATGCATTTGTTCCAACTGCACTTTTGCCTCCAGTCCAGAACTAATACATAAAGCTTATGTTGAAACAAACTTGGTATTAAAATGAGTGGGGCTTTGCCATTGTTTGGAATTATTCTGGGATGTCACTACAGGTTTTATTTGTGGATGCTGACAAGTCAGTTGTACCCACATGCACAATTATCAGTTGTAATCATGGTATTGCAAATGCTTGCCCTCGTCATTTGTCAATTAACACTTGTTTGAGAAGAACAGATTAAATTCTTGGCCTTATTTCAGTCTTTATGTACATTCCAATCTAGAATAAAGGTGGTAACTCTTCTGGAAGAGTAGTGGTTTGCTGGCAAGTGCTGGGAACTGGGATACTGGGAATGTAGCAAGGGTGTGCAGAGTAAAGATATATTTCTTGTAAACAGGGAGAACAGAGGAGATGTAAAACAAGGAAGTAATAAAAAGTGTGGAAATCACTGATCCTTTACAGTAAGGGGCGGAGCACAGCTGCTGGATTTTGTGGTTTTGCAATGAGAGCCCAAACCCTTCCAAGAGCACTATTGTGCTCTTGTCTGTTGTACCCAAGTAGAATTAGGTTTCTGTGCCTCCCACTGGAATAACGCTCCTGCGCTGGAAAACACCATGCCTTCTCCACTGCTCCCTTCCCCTGCAGCTGCTGGCAGAGCTGCAACCCCGAGGAAGAAGCTTGGCTTCCCCTGTGCCTGCAGGAGCTGAGGCACAGACTGAGTGATAGCTTTTGACTTCTCAGCAGGAAGCAAGTGGATATAAGGGCTCTTCAAAGGGACAAGTGTTGTCTGAGAGTCCTCCAGCAGAGCATTAACTGAGAAGATCCAGGTCTTTCACTTGCAGCTTGGTAAAATCATAATTCTGCTTCCTCTGTCTTCTTGCATGAAAAGCTCAGCATTACCATTGAGGTCCTTTCACACCAAATTTCCTTCTAGCCAAAATTTGTGTAAGTGTTGATTAGGTGGAGTGAGTTTCCTGGAGGACGTAGGCGCAGGTTCTAGTGCAGTGACTGGGAGCTGACCTGGGAATGCATTTCTGAGCAGGATGAATGCCTGTATATCTCATGAACAAACATCTTTCTGAGCCCTGATAAATATTTCTCCAATTAATTTGTTCAATGTCATTCAGTAGGATGAGCTAAAACTTCACGAATACCAGTTCTAGGAACATTTTTAATGACAAAAAGAAAAGTTACTTTATTCTTCCCATGAAGGCCTGCATTACAGGGTATTCTCTTCTTTCAAAGTAGCTTGTTCTTGCTTCCACTGAGTCCAGAGCTTGATATGAGAATGTTCATCAGCTGAACAGCTCTTCAGAGCATCATCTCTTTAAAAAAGCTGAACTCACCTAGTGCTGCATGAACTGATCACCCATGAAAACCCAGCTGTGATTTAGCTCAGTCAACAGTAGGTGTAGCCTAGTAATGGAGTATTAAGCCCTCATAGTTGAAAAATGGCCTATATAATAACTTTGTCCTTTAGTATTTTTCCAGTATCCAGTGGGTTAATTTATGTATGTTTCATGCTTTTGTTTTCAGTTTTTGACTCATGAAAATTATTAAATAAAAAGCTTGCAGTCAGCTCCATGCTACTGGGGCAATTTGGATGGAATTCAGCTCAACTCAGCCAAGGTGCAGAGGCTGAAGAAGTGAATAGTTTGTAATTACTGTGCATGAAATGCCAGATTGTAGAATTTCTACAGGTAATTGTGAGATTGCTATAAAGACATCACACTTGCCTGCAGATATTTCCCACTCTTTGACTTCTATCCAGGTTGAAGAAGAGAGAAATGTTTCCTTTCTGCTATTCCATGTAATATTTTAAATTTAATTTTGAGTAAGAAGTTGAAGAAGACTATGTTGTTGAAAGATCAGCTATAACTCAAGAAAACTAGATAATAGTATTCATAATTTCAATACTGTTTTGATCTGACACTCTGCATTCCCCATGGAACCCTGGCCTCCAAAGGTTGCATTTTGGATGCCTCCCAATCAGCTGGGACCGAGAACAGCACCTTTCCTCTAAATTTCTGTGGTTGAGTACTTCTCACCCAACTCTGTTACTTTTGTTTGGTCTCTACTGGAACAACTGTAATTTTCCCCTTCTCAACACACATTCTATTTGTAATCAAGTGGCAATGATCTATTTTCTATAACCTCTTCTTTCTGTCTCTTTTTTTGTCTAATTGTTGGTGTTGGGAAAGAAAGGAGAGAAAATACGAGTATTCTCCAGTGGCCATCACCACCCTTTTGGCTGCAGCCACTAACAGTTTCTCTGGTACAAAACTCTCTCCTTCAGTTCATGTAATTCTCACCTCGTTTATGACTCTCCCACTTGTTATGTCTTGTTGTGCATTTTTACATTTAAGCTGGGCATTCTTTGCGGCACAGATTATGAATAGACTTGTACTGTGCAGGGCTTTAAAGAAGGGAAAAAATTACAAATGAATGAGAGGGCTATAGAGTTTCTAACCTTCTTCTAATTCCAAACAGTAAGCACAGGAAATAAAATAAGGAAAAAATACCCTACTTTAACCTACTTTAATACTCTTTTTGTGAGCAGCAAAGGGTGCTATAAAAGCCTCAGATTAATTTACTCCGTTCTGGTGCGGATAATCTTAAAATCTTCATTGTAAGAGATTTGTTTTTGCCAATGCTAAGTGATCCAAACAATTTGAAGGATGAGGAACAGCTCTTTAGTGTCTTTTGCTGTGAAAAATCTTTAATGTGCTTTAGAAGGGAACTAAAGACCACTATTTGTTTGTTTCCCTTTGTCCTTTGGAAGTGAAAGGATGTTTTGTAGCAAATTCTTGAAAAATCCATGCAAAAAAAGTCTCCCTGAGATGTGACTCACTGTGACTGCTTGTACAGTATAAACAAATGAGAAACAGCTTGTGTCCTTGCTAAGCAGATTATCAGGAGAGGTTGAAAAGCTTCTTTCTAGAGAATAACTAATTCTCATCATTTTTTGTAATGCTCATTGAGCACTAGGAAAGGGGAAATGAACACCCAGAGCCACATTTTCCCCTCACCACACCCTGCAGCACCAGAGGAATCAGCTGTATTTAGGAGAAAGAAATTTAGGGTACAGAACATCTCAGTTTCACTGCAACTTCTTTATGTTTTTTGTGCTCAACCCATCAGTCACCTCATCCTGCCCATGCTGGGAAGGAACTGCACCATTAATGGAGCTGTGTTGCACCTTCTGCATGGTCCCTTTCAGCACAGCAGCCTTTAACACAGACAGTAATAATCCTTGTAGAGTGAGCAAATGGATAAATATACGAGGGAAAAACTCTCCTAAATACAGAAGGAAACCTTGCTGCTGCTGCTGTTACTGAGAGGTCTGCCCTGGCTGCCTGGGTTCGAGAGTTTGACTCCCCCTGTTTCAAACAATCAGGCAAAACCTGCAGAACACCCTTGTTAAATGGTGTACTCTGTTCTGCAAATTAATGAGTGTAGTCAGCCAAATTCCATGTTCAAGGGAATGAAAATTTGCAAACTCTGATGCTGTGTTTCCAGACAATGAAATTAACTATCGTGTTGCTCTGGAAAACCCTGTAATGAGTGGGAGACCAATCTGTTGCTGCATCCCTTTGATGTAAGGAACAAAAAATGGGCTCTGTGTGCTGATTCACTTCTAAGCACAAAGAGTAACTCCATCCCCAGGCTCTGAAACTTTCTGAGTTTCTAACTAACTTTTTTATAGTTAATTACTCATGTTAATATTTGCCACTAGTGACTTGAGGGGATGTTGCATTAGGAGAATCACATCCTAAAAGTGCACAAGGCAACACATTTGTGTCTATTTAACCAAGAGCTGGTTTTGGTGTCTTTCCTGTCCCTATATTTTGGTTTATGTTGTTCTTCTGCCATTTCACTCCCATGTACCTCTGGCAGTGAGGAAAATAAAACTTCCACAGGGCTTCCCTGGTGCCCTGACTGTTATTTCCCAATGATCTACAACAATGGTTATTCAATAACAGCTGGGCCATGTCTTCTTTAGACAAAGCCACTGTGGGGCTGAAGCCTCCCATTGCTGGAGCATAACTGTTTCCCTGGAAACAGTTAACTAGCACGTGTTTTATTGTTTCCAACTGCTTTCCTGGGGTATTTGCAGGTGGTAGAAGATGCTTTCTTAACGAGGGGTCATAACCTCGTGAACTTTCAGATGTCGCAACAAATTGGGGGACAAAACCATTTTTTTTCTTTCAAATGGATTAAGTAAATCTTATTATCTAGCTTTTGCGAGACAGGCGTAACTCGCAGTTTGATTTTTAGCATTATATCCAGATACTGATACAAGCATTTCTGCTGTCAAAATTGTGTCTTGGGAATGGGAATCAAGACCCTATTCCAATAAGATTTCAAATAAAACCAGTGAGAACGTGCAGACATTAAGATTATTGTGACTTTCTTTTGTCCTGGGTTTTTGTCAGCTGTGGTTTCTTTGCCTGTATGTATTTATGGTGAATTTGATATTTCAGGGATTTATCTTAAAAATGCACTTGGATCTACCAGAATTTTTAGGTTGATAGATCTCAGGATTAATACAAAATTATTTGTGAATATGGGAAGGATAGTAACCATGAAAAAATAACTTGCTTGGTATTTTAAGTTGAAAAATATGAAAGCATACCAACAATGCAGACACACATGCATTTATGTATGTATCAGTACATAGGGAAGCAGAATTTTGTCAGTAGAAATTACATCTTCATTTTTTTACTATGCCAGAATTAAATGTGCCTTACAGAGGTATGTATTAGATTTATAAACATTTTTCTGTGGTACACAGGAATGTTTGAGCTAGAGTGGTTCACTAAGGGGAGACAGTCCCAGGATAAAAGAGGGGCAAGTAACATGTGACACAGAGTAAAAACGTGGTTAGATTTTAATAAATTTAGTAAAATCCATTCCTAATCTAGTGGGATGAAGAGAGAGCTCCCTCTCCTGTCTGTTTGATAAAATTTATAGTGGCTATTTGTATGTTAACTTTGAGGTATAAATAATGTTTCAGTGACATGCTGGGAAGCTTGTAATAAAAGGGTTCATACCTCTGGAAAGAGTGAGAGGCAGTTAAAGTTGATCTATCCTTTTTTTGAGGCATTCTGAAGCTCTTCTGTTGCATTGGTAGCATGAAGTCTTGTTTTGAAAAAGGTACTGGCTGTATAACCTGTTTTTATAGTGTGCTCTGAACTAGGCACAAAACAAAGCTCCCCAAGCTTGGATGAGAAACTATCCCAATTTTCCTGGAATTAACTTTCAGCCCAGTGGCAGGTTCAAGCCCTCGGGATCATGGTTAATAATTATTTTTTTAATTTTTTGTTATCTGGAGAACAATGCAAGTATTCAGGGCCTTCCTTCATGGAATTTGTTTAATGGCACATTTTTGAGATAGAGTTTTCTTGACAGTACAGCCATGGTAGGTGTTGCTGGGCTGGCCCATCTGCTGCCTTTGTTACAGGGCACATAACCTCTTTTGTAGCTTAGATAACCCTGGGCCTGAGCTGGATCTTGGGCAGATGTGGAGAGAGTGAGGACAAAGTTTCTGCTGCTCACAGCTGAGCTTTTCCCAAAGATTTGCAACAAATCCAAGCAGTGAAGAATTAAAGGATACTGGTGACCATCAGAAGAAAGCAAGTAAATCATACCATGGCTGAAATGCACCTGTTAATATGACTGTGCATCTTCTAAGACTGATTTTACAGATTGTAAAGGGTTTTTTTCTGAGAAATGGGCATTTGTGTATAGGTCAGTGACCAGTGTGACTTGGTTGCAAGCTCATTTTATGTGGAAGCTTAATGCAGGTTCCCTCTTGTATCTATCCATGAAAGTGCTTTGCTTCTCTTCCCTCTGTTCCACATCCTATCACTGCTACAGCTTCTGGTTTTTATGGGTTGCTCAGTCCCATGACAGCAAGGGTCATCATCAGTTACCCATGGATGCATCCAGGGCTTAAAGCCAAAGGTCAGGCTGGTAAGTGATCACGGGACTGGACAATGTGTTCCTGCCCTGAACTCTGACTGGCAAAGTCCCTCTCTGGGACCTGCCTTGGAACAGCAGAAAGAGAAGGAAAATGGCTCCTGGGCCAGAGTACAAAGCAATTTGGCACAGGGATGTACCAAATCGCATGGGATTTTTAGGCAGCACCTGGAGGAGAGCTGGGAGCTGTGGGGAGATCAGTACCTGTCTGCACTGAGCCCAGGTGACAATTGTCTGTTCCCTGAGATGGCTGCATGGGTTGTTGGTTTGTGCTGAACTAGGGTGTGGGAATGCCACCTTCTGCAGGGATACATCATGTGTGCCCTGAAGTGCTGTGTGAGAACACTGCTCATTTTTCACATGTGTTTCAGAACTATATTTCTTGATGGCTTCCTTCGCTTGGGCTCATGACTGACTGCATGAAAACTAAATCAAACTCAGTTTTGGACAGATTTCCTGTCATGATCTTTACATGATCTGTTAGAAGATACTTGGATTGGAGAAGGGAAACTGAGCTGAGGCAAGAAAAGGAGAGAGAAAAGCAACAGGTTGTACACTCAGCCTATTCCCCCTCCCTTTTTTGAAGGGGAACAGCCTTAAATATATTAGAACTTAAATAAACTAGCCACACTTCAGGTCAGAATGTCAAAGAAGAATGAAAGCATTATCCTCATTGTTCGTTGCCTTACTCAAAGCAAGTTTTTAATCCACAAACCAGGTAAAACCTTTCTGATACACAGCCTGCCTCTTGCATGCCCTGAGCTATATTCTTCAGGAGCATCACACTGGTTATGGCTTTTCCTTAAGATTGATGTGATATCAACTAATGAATAATCATTATATAGTTTTTGCCCACATACTTGTTCTGCTGGAGGTTTTCTGGCAGCAGAGTAACTCAGACTTATCCTCTCTGTGCAGTCACTCCACTCTTCTTCCCTGGAAACCAGCACTGATTCCTCCCCCTGCCCTCCTTAGTACCAAACTAGTTTCAAATCTGTTGTAAAGCAACTTGGATTCCAGACACAGCAATGAACCCACATTGAATTAATTATATTCTGCAAACTTCAGAACTCAGTTAAGTAATTTCATTTTTCATAGTTTTCAACAAAAAGCAAACAAGGCAATGACAGAGGCTTGAGTGTTGGCAATAATAAGATTGTATTTTGCAGTATAATTACTATCTCATTAATTCTATCTGTTGAAGAGCAGATGCTGACTGTTGGTACCAATTTACTTTATGACTAAACCAATGGTCTTGTTCAACAAATAAATTGACATTATTTTCAGGAAAAAAGCATTAGGAATATTTACAGAGCTATAGCAGTGGTTAATAACAGGAACTATTTACCAGCTCCCCCCAGCTCGAATTTAAAAGTCCAGACTTACCAGAAAACATGGCTACAAGCTGTTCACCCTTCAGCTGTGTTTCTGCAGACTCCAGTGCTGCTTCCAGCCTGCTCACTAAAATTTGCAGTCACTTCAGACAGCCTATGCTGGGATAGATGCTACCTGATGTGAGCTTGATCTCACAAAATTACTTAAAAAGAAAAGCCTGGTGAGTGCTGCCTTATGCCCAGACCTTTCTGCCTTTGCTCCCAGTTTGCCACAATTGTTTTGCTAAAGCGATTCCTCAGGCTGGGGCAGTAATCTAAGAGCAGATTAATTTGTCACTGACTGCAAAAGGAGGCGAGTGGAGAGGAGGAAGAGTTCTCTCCCTGCTCTCAAATCCCCTCTGAGGTCCCCAAACCGTGGCGCTGACACCGGCATGGAGGCACAGCTTCCTCGAGTCAGGCCTACTGTACTGCTGGCTGCTCCTGGCGTGGCAGCTCCCAACTTATTTCTCAAACATGAAAGCATCTGTTCCTCCAAAAGTTTCGGAAGCACTGGAGAGAGAGGTGAGAATTGCAAGGAAAATACAAGTTTTCTATAGGAAACAGCCTGGTAGTCCACACTTTGTTATTCACTTGATAAGCAGTCTTTTTGACAGTCCTAACCTTCTAAACTATAGGTCCCGCTGAGCCCAGCATGAGTCAAACGCTGGGTACCATCTGTCAGAGCTTTAGTGAGGTTTTTTTCCCCCTCTCTCCTCTTTTGCCACAATCTGCTAAGAGGGATGGGGAATAGAAGTTGCTTTCTTACCTTTAAATGAGAAAGTAGGGAAATTCAATCAGAAGCATTAAAGAAATCCTGCTGTTTGCAAAAAACTCAGAAGGCACTGGGCAAGAGAACAGATTATTCTATGTTCCTATAGTATTTAAGAACAAGTATATAACATGTATGCCTTGGTAAGTGGGGAGAAAATCTGAACCCTGAAACCAAGCAGATGACTTTAAAAAATGAGTTTATGTGAACTGTGGTATTAACAGGAGTTTTGAAGTGATGCACAGTTCAGAGATTTCAGCTGTTTTCCTAAAGGAACACTGTGAAAGGATATTCCAAATTTTCCATTGATGGACATTTAATAAGAGGAGCTGGAAGAGAAGAAATGCCCCCCTGCTGCATTGGGAAAGAATTACCAAAGGGACATTTTCATGTCTCATGAGTTTATATTCAGCCCTAAATTAGCACCTATTCTGAACTCTGTCAAAGTTTGCTGGGACTTTAGACACACAAATGAGTATTTCTCTTTAATATGTTGCTAACAGAGGGGTTTGGAGTTGCTGCAACACAAGTGGAAATGAGAATATAACGAATGCAGTGTCCTGATTTTCCAGGTCTGAGGGCTGTGTGAGGTGATGTATCTGCAGTCACCCGTGTTGCTTTGCAAGGTGCAGCCAGGTTTTGCCTTCCCCTGCCTGCACAAGTGGCTATTTGAGAAACAAGTTCCCAGGAACCACAGCAGTTGCTAATACTTGGAATAAAGAAGTGGAAAATTCTTTCAAGTCATGGATTTTTGTTGTGCACCATCCTGTGTTTTATAGGGTAGTGTGGGACTGAAGCTGTTTTCTGTTAGACACTGCAGTGTCAGCAGTGTTAGCTCCACAAAAGTAACAGCCCTGTGTGCCACAGCTGCTCCTTGAGGGACATTTAGTGCCTTTCTTGTCTTTTCTCCCTCAGCTTTATAAACTAGAAGGAAATGTTTAGCCTTCACGACTGGGTTTGTGACTCCCGGTCAGCATTTGTGTCAGGATATTTATGTCAGCAGTGCTCAGTTTTCACTTAATGTAATTGTAATCAACCACAGAAATTCAGGGTATAATTGTACATGAAGTTTTGTTCAAGGTCTGAATTCTAGAAAGCAGAAACTCTTAATTATCTTCACCAACACACTTAGGTCTCCTTTTACTGTATCACATTCTACTTCTGCTGAGTTGCATCATATAATTTCAATTTATGTTAATTTAGCAGAAGAGGTCTGTGGCTAACTGTGAGCAGAGATTGAAAAAGTTCCAATGCAATTTTATTGTTTCTTTAGTCACAGCAATCCATATTGCCATTATAAAAGGTCAGCAGTGTGATTTTAATGAGTGATTCTGGTCTCCTTGCAATTTTATACTCGTTCAATTTTGCGTAATACATGCAAGCACTTGTGCTGGTGACACAGGTGGGGAGGGAAACAGTGAGATTCAGAACTTGATGTTTGCTTTGTCTCTTCTTGTGAGCAGAGGTGTTAAAATACAATTTGGGCACAAGCAGTAACAACAAAAGTTGTGGTGTGTGGCAGAAGCAGTATGCATGGAGAAATGGCTTTAAAGGCTTCTGTGTGGGCAGTTGTACCTGTGGTTGTTGTCTTTGGGTTTGAACATAGGATTTGAACGAAAGACGATGTTGTGACTGTTCCTATATTCGGAGTAAATTTTATGTAAAATAATATCTGTAAAAAATAAAATTTGTAACAAATAAAATTTGTAATATTTGTCCAGATTCCATTTTCATCCTCCTTGCCTGTTTTTGCTGTGGCAATGGGCTGGGACAAACCAGAGCTGAGCTCTTTGTCCCTGGTGCTGAGGAACACTGCTTGGTGGGAAGCCCCCTTCCTGAGGGGCTTCAGGCCATGCAGACAGGGTGCGAGGGAGGCAGAAAAGATGGAAGGAAAGGGAGCCAAAACTGTCCAGTCAAAGCTGATGTTTTTAATTGCTGTCTCACTAATAATCTGTATTTCTTGCAGGCGGTGTAAGGGGTGTGTTTCTCACTGTGCTGCATTGGTGCAGCGATGCCGCCATACAGGATAGTTCTATGGCCTCTTATTCTGTTCAATGTCCTGCCAAGCAACATTTAAATCCATGTGCTTCTTTTTGGGATGAGTATCTTTGACTTAATGATGTATTCTGGATTGTGAGTCTGACCTCTAAAGGCTGTATCTGTTCCAGAAAGTGCCTGCCTGGTGTTTAGGTGTGCGAGAGCACAGCGCCCGCCAGGACCGTGTCCCAGCCATGAGGGAGGGCAGGACGGCTCCCAGGTACATCCCTGCTTCCGACGGGGAGCACAGCCCGGGCTCTTGCCGCTCCGTATGCTCCACAAGAAGCCGGAGCACCTGTTCTGAGAACGCTCCTGCTGGGCTCTGCTGTTTGTGTCTGTGCCACTGGGGTCCCACGAGGGGACTGGAGCTTTTTAATGGAACAAGGAAAGCTGCGGGAGCATCAGATGTCCGCTTTCACAGCAGTTGTCTTTCTCTTCTTGAAAAGACCACAGTTCTGAGGTCAAATCACATTCTTGTGATATAATTAATAAAACTGCACGAGAATTACTTGCACTTCATCTTGCCAGGCTCCATCTGTGAATCTGAAGGGCTTTTGTAGTTAAATTGCTGGACTTTGTGGATGTCACATTATTCAATTTGTAACAAATTGTGAGAGTACTTTGAAGCATTTAGACAGTGCAGCAGTCACTCTGGGATATCCGGTATTATATGGATATTTAGGAAATGCCATGTACTTTAATAAAATATCATTTATGTTATGCTGGTGATGGAGACGTGTATGAAGTGCTGCTTATTTTAATCTCTTTAATTTAGTTATTTAAATGAGTGGCTTGTGCTGATAAAAAGGATGATGTTCAGAACACAGAATAATTTTATTCTATGTTGTATCGCAGTTGATACAAATCCTATGATGTCTAACATTATATCTGAACTAACTAAAAATGAGTAAATAGATGTGAGTTTTACACCAGCTTATTCTCTCCTTTGTTACATGAAAAAACTTTCTACACCCTTTTTTCTACAACCCTAAGCCAATGAACTTATTGGCTTAAATGACTGGTGTGACACAGACCCATTTAGTGGGTATTATTTATTACTATTATATTAGAATTGTGGAAGACTCTTAGGCTTCTCTTTAAATTTTAAATACTGTAGGAAAACCTAAGTCAGTCCTGATCCCAGAGCCATTAATTTTAGAGGCATAACTTCTATTAATTTAGTGAGCCCTCAAGCTTTGTGCTGTAGGTATCAAGTGATGTTTTTAGAAAATGCAGAGTGAAAATATCTTTTCAGGAAAAAAACCCACAAATGTGCCTTCCTCTTTTCAAAACTAAAATTACACCTCAAAATTGCCACTAGTTTTGTGTAAATATAAATATTTCTGAAGAGCACTCCAAAAGGAGAGTTTCTTTTCATTTATAAAAATCATTGAGTGAGTAGTTAACAGCACCTTAAAATTTGCTGTCAAGTAAAATATGTTTTCATGGCATTTGTACATTACAGATGTTTGTCATGTAGCATCTTGTGTTACTTATATCCCTAAGCCCAACTGCTTGATGGACTTTCTCTACATTTTTCATGCTGGCTGACATAAAACTGCTGTTAGAGGCATGGGGTGATTACATTCGCATATGACTGGGGGAATTTACACTGATATTTGACTTTCAGTCTTATGCAAATTACTGGCATCCAATTTGGCAGAAGTAAAATTCCTGACCTTTGAAATGTTCATTTTCAAGTGCCCAATGGGATCATTACAGGCATTGCTGTCTGTGTTTCATACCGTTTAATGCTTTGGAATATTTAGAGTTCTTCAGTTCCTTCCTATGGATACTGGTAGATATTTTCCACTGCATATTAGAGTTGCTAATTTGTGATAGCATTTTACAATTTTCCATGCTTTCTCTTCCATCAGTAACTTAGCCTTCTGTAGGAAAAACCTCTCTTTTACTTGTAAATGTCCCTAATTAATAATGCTGAGATGATTTTATTTGCATATAACTTTCAATCTTGTTATCTGCTCTGGAGGAGGTCTCAAAAATCGAATAGTTTTGAGAAGGGACTTCTTCAGGTGGTCTCCTCCCAACAGCCTGAAATTCTTCCTAATAGTCTAAAAATAAGCAGTAGATAGGAGCCCATTCTAGCTCGCTGGTAAATAAGGGACTGCAGTCATTCAAAACACTATTTCAAGTGACAAACTTGTCACTTACACACTCCCTGTTGGAATTTAGGAATAAGATGGAATGAGAGGCTATATATGTTTGACAATATTTAATAAAAGCAAGGTTAACAGAGTTAACCAGTTAGTTATTCAGCGTTCTGAATCTTTCCAGAACTTTTTGTCTCAACAGTCTCTGCTGCCCAGTTTTAGTTCTGTGAGCATCAATTTGCTGTTCAGAGTCCTGTTACCTGCTGGAACACAGGATGTGCCCCAGCAAAACAACAGGAGCGAGTTAATAACACTTCAAGGTTGACCTGCCCTTTATCCCAGAATTCGTTCTGTATGTCTTTCTATTGATCTGATTCATGCAGCTTTTTGTCACTTGGGAATTAACAATTCAATGTTTTATTTGACCATTTCTCTCTTTAGCAAAATTGTTGCAATCTCTTTGACCTTTTGCAATGTTTATGACAAGGTGTTTGCCGTTAACTGCGCTCATAAAAGACTAAAGCTCAGACCAGGTCTAATATGTGCAAGAAGCCGACCAAGACTCCTTACAAAAACATTCTAAGGTCTAATGTGAGCATTTAGTTTGTTTTCAGTATTATTATTATTAAAAGAAATAAAATCTCATTTCAGACACACCACTGGATTGTTAATTGGGTATAAATCTTATCCTGCAAGTGGAATTCATGTGGTGCCCCCGATTTCCTCACCTGCTGCACTGGAAATTGGTAATCTGGAAGTAACTGCCCTCACAAAGCCTTACAATTATTTAGTAAGGAACTGGGAAAAAATTACTTCAGTGACACAGTGGTGAAATTTCACAAAACAGGACCAAAACCTCACTAATACCAATACAGTGTAAATCAAACCAGTCACTGGAGAATCCTTGAATTATTTTCTTGACTAGTGAAATATTTTGCTGTCTGTTCATGAGTGGGTAACTCCCAAAATCTGTTCTTTCCCTGTATGTCCCACTGCTCTCCCATTATCAGAGTCAAATGCAGGTTTGCTGCTTTTCCAGCTGTGCCTTTCCCACAGCTCTGATCATGTTTCCTGTGCTTCCATGTGATTTCCAAGGCCTCGCTTTAACCGATAAGGCCTGAGGTGCTGCTTGGCTTGTTCACATCTGCTGCTTTCCTGGAGGTCAATCAAACAGTTCTGCATTCAAGGAGTAATGGGGTCTTACAAAGGAAAACAATTATTTCACTTGAGATCTATTGATCTGGTTTCTGTGGTTCATGTGGTGTTTTGGGTGCAGAACAGTTGCTTGAAACAATTTGAGATCAATTCAAGTGTAACTGAATCAATAGATAACCATAACTGAAATGCAGCTCTTGGTTTTTATGAGAATAGCATTTTTGCTTCTAACAATAAAATGAGAATGCTAAGAGTGAGCAAAACAGTTGGAATTGGAGGCTCTTGTGTATTAGTGACAAGTCACTTCTAGTAGTATTAGCCAACGTTTCAGTCTAAAGGAAAGCTCAGACATGAACAGCAACATGAAAGCAGTGATTTGTTATTTTGAAAATAATTTTTATGAATGTTTCCCAAAGAGTTGGGTTAATTTCTGCTCTGAGTATCAAATCATGAAAAGATAAATTTACAAGGTTTATGATAGTGTTCAGAATGTTGTCATTGTTATATAATTTTGCTTCAAGGAGTAAAATTTACATTTTTAAATTTCCTTACTTTCACAATAAATGCTGGTGCTAGAGATTTGTGATTTTATAACCACGTCTCCTTTCTATATTGCCTACAGAGTTTGGTTTTATTTTACTCATTTTTCTGTTTGCTCCAGTTCTCTTTTCTGTTGAGAATTTATTCAGGCAGAAAATTTCTGACCATTCAAAAGAAGTTTGAAAACAATGGATAGGGAAAGCCAGTTGGGGTATCAGAAGATGTATTTTGACATTAACTCTTTGTCTGTTGCTGGAGCACAGGCTGACAACTAAATTAATGGAACAGGGGAAGCTTTTGTTAAAGAAGTTATTAAATACAATCGCTTCCTGCACATGGAAAATGTTGTTTTGGAAATCTTTCCTGTAAAATGTTCAGTGCTGGTAGAAATCTGATGGACACTAAAATAGGCAAGGTTCTTTGCATGGAATCTGCAAATTACTTTTTCTGCAGGGATAGGAACATTTGGGATCCACAGGATGAAGATCATAACTAATTTTCGGATTCTTCTATTTTTATGGGCAAGGGCAGCAACTGTAGCAGAGTAATACCTAATTAGTAATGAATAAAAAGTGACAGACAAAAAAGTATGAAAGTATTTTTATGCTTTTCTGAAATTTATTTTGATTGAGAAATTTGTTTCAATTGTTCTTTTGCATCTTGCTAGTTTGCTTTAATTTTTCTTTTGCATCTTTAGTTTGCTAAAATAATGATTTGACAAATGGTTGGTAGTGGATATTAGGACAAATCTGTCCCATTACAAATATACATAACAAGAGATTTCCACAAAACACCATTAAAATTGTAGTGCAGTTTAAGCAGCTTTCAAGTGCTCGTTTGTCCCTGGAAAGGGTATTTTGGATGTGTGTGATGCCGAAATGTTCAGATAAACCTGCTGGTTTTGCAGAAGTGCCTTTTGCAGGCAGAAATACATAAATCATGGCACAAAGAGCTGAGGTGGATTCAGTCTTTTGAGTCTGGGTGATGTGAACTGCCCTAAGCAAATTCAGTGAGACACTTCAGATACTCTGATATGAATTTAGTTGTTAGTCTTGCCTAAAATTACTGATTCCAGCAGAATATTCTAATAACAATAGTGGCAATAAGAAACTCTAATAAAATGCTTGTTTTAGAGTCTTCTGGATCTTTAGACTGGTGACTGACTGGATGTACAGAGAATTTGGTATTTTTAAAAAACCTCTCTTTACAGGTGTTGTGCAGCAGCCAGTGAAGGCTTTTTACTACTGGGCCCCAAAATCAGGAGCTGTGAGAGCGCACAGTCTGCTAACTACCACTGACAGGAGTTGTGCTGTTCCTGGGCTGAATCAGATGATGCAACCTGCATGAGACTGAAAGAAGTTTTTGTAATGCAATAAATGGCATGAAGAGCATACAACTTCATTAGTTGATCTTAAAATTGGAAACTGGAAACTAAGCTCAGCCTTTTTGCTGCACTGGATGAAGATGGAGGTAAATAATATGATTCGCTGCTCAAATTTCTGTTGCTAAAGAACATCACCCTGTCCAAGCTGTTGGTGTTCTCTTTCCCAGTAGGGTCAGTGGGAACAATAGACAGAACCTCTGTTTTTTTCCAAAGCAGATACTGTTCAGAGCTTCTGTCAGTGTCCAGCATTGCTGATTGACCAGCTCCAGAGGTCACTTATACAACAGAGCTTCTGCTGGACAACCGCTGGGGTCTTGAACAGCTCTGGGACTGGTGGGGTGCACAGCGCTCAGATGCTGCTGTGGAAACCAGCCCTCAACATCCTACACCTCATACTTCAACCTCCCTCTGGAGGGAACGCGCTCTAAATTTAGGGATAATCTTCATTCATCTCTTACCTCTCAGAGTGTTTTGCCTGGTGACTCCGCAGCTGCTGCGGCGCAGGATGGAGCCGAGCTCTGCACGCGGGGTGGGGACAGGAGCTGTCCTCAGAACCTGCCCTGAGCTGTGCCTATCTCGTGTGCAGACCTTCAGCCCTATCTCTGTGTAACAGATCTTCCCAATTAGGACTCGTAATCTGAGGGATTGTTTTGGAAAAGAGAATTGTAGTTAATATTCAACTTGCTTTTTTTTTTTCCTTCCACCTTTCTTCATTTGAATGTCAAAGTTAAAACATGCTGTCTTCAGAACTAAATTACTTTACTGTGAGGTAAATAAAGCTAAGAAGAAAATGCAATGTTTGTTGGTGATTCCTGTTTAACACACCAAGTGGAATATCACCATTCATTTAGGCAACAGACTCTACAGAGAGTAATTAGAAACTGTGAAAGTCAGGAATCATAAGGAGTAGTGAATCTTCTAATTCTTTAATAGCTGACAGGAAATCAAGATACAGAGGGTCACAGCGTGGAAGGGAGGACTTGTCACGGGTGTACAGATAAACGCTGTGCCAGGGATATGCTTTTCCCACATGTGACATCCAAAGGAACACTGATCCCACAGCCCACTTGCCACCTCCCCTTATGGCACAAGGGGCAAAGTGGAAAAGGTGACTTAGAGTAATACTGATGTCTTTCTCCCCCGCCTGTTGTAGGAGAGAGTTACCCAGTCTGGACATTATAGCTCTCACCTGGCTTATGGGATAGGCCTGAAGGGATGAGATGGGATTGATGGAGGAGCAGTTTATCTTCTTGCTAGTCTTACCATGAAATTGGAAATTAGGCAAGATTTTGCAGTTCTAAGATAAAGTGGACTTGTCAGCTTGTTGTATTTGCACATTTTCCAGTTTTATCTTTTGGGAAACCTCTTTACCTTTCCTTTGGGATACTTGGAGTACTGTGGGTTTTCTGCCAGCTCCAATACAGGTTTCTAGCGTTTTTTTCCCCCTATGCTATTGCTGATCATCTGCAAAGGTGTGTGCAGGTGGAGCTGTGTTTTTCTGGTTAAGAATTCTGATATCTAAAATGTCTCTTTTGCTTCAATCATCATTAATGGCACTTTTTAAAAGCCCAGGTTAAAAGCATCAGCTCTCCACTACAGTTGGAAAATGCTTATCTTTGTATGACTAATCCTGAGACCAGGAATTATAAGAAAACTGAAGGAAATGGATAAACCATCAGGAAACAGCTTCAATATTTTTGCGTTTCCAATTGTTCTCTTCACCTAAACCCCATATAATTTTGGAGCTCCATGGGCACAAAGTGACCAAGGCATGCTGTACTTTGGAGATGAGAGCATGATTTTGAAGCCTTGGTGGTTTTCAGAGTCTGTTTTACAGTGTCTGTTCATTACAAAACAACAAAAGGAACCAAAGCAGAAGATTCCAAAGCATCCAAATTCCTGTGCAGTTGGACTCCTCCGAGTCTGTGCCATTTTCAGTCAGGGTTTGTAGAAGCAAAGTGTATCCAAATAACTATTTACAAATCATTCGTAATTGGGGTACCCTGCCATAGGTTTAATCAAGTAAAAATAAGATAAAATTTATATTTTAGTCATAGGGTTTTCTATTTCTGGCTTTTAAATCTACAAAAAGTGCTTGTTAGGTGTATCATGTCACTGTGGCTTTTAATGATCCAATAGCAATCAGAAAGCCTGCATTTGGCTCTCAGAATATTATGGGAATGAAATTGGATGAACTATATTCTAAATATGATGGAAAAACAGTGGATAAATGTTCCTAAATGTTACTCTGACCTGCCAATATCAGCATGTTGTGGCTCTTGTCATTGTTCACAAGTCCTAAGGAAGCCAGTTAATCCAGGACAGCTGTCTGAATTTCTTTGGGGCTTCCTTGGATCTTCTAGTCTTGCCCTGGATGTTCTCCTGAAAGCCCAGTTTTCCCAAAAGAGATGGGACAGAAGGACTTCTACTACTATATTGGTTCCACCCATGGAAGTGGGTGGAACTGGATCTACTTTAAGATCCCTTCCAGCCCAAACCATTCCATGATTCTGTGGTTTAGGCAGAAGCAATGTGGTGTGAGTGGCCTCAGGCATTGGTTATCTGTGCTTTTTGCTGCTTGGGGCTGACACACTTCCAAGTGAAAGTTCCCTTTCCAACAAATGTAGCATCTTAATTTATTTAGCGATGTGTAAGACTGCAAGTTCAGAACAAATTGTAACTGTGTGGTTGCTGTATAGGGTCATTTCATAATGGAATTAGGCTTGAGAACCTTTAAAACACAGCTTTTCCTAGCACATGTGTTTGATTCTCTTACATGTTGCAGATGCAAGTTATATCTGAAACTGTAGCTCTTGGGTTCCTGTGTTTGGAGCTGTTTCTTAGGGGATGGTCCCATTAGGCACTTAGCCGAAATTTGATCTTGTCTGCAATGCTGGTTAACATGATTTCTGTTTGGGAATTGTTATTTGAACTCTGAGGACAGCAGTTCCTGTCCCTGGGAAAAGAGAAACTTCTGAGCGGACAGATCTCCTCTTGTTCAGGCTGGACAGAAGAAAGTTTCTGTGGCCCTTTGGCTGTGTCCCACAGGTGCTTAAACAGAGTCTGATAATTTTGTTTTATGAGCATGTGTTTGTCCACCAGCTCTTTGATGTGACAGTACTATAGCAAGTGCTCAATAATTTACATACTGTACAACACAGCCAAGTATAAGTGATGCATTATTTTTCCATTTAGCCCCATTTGAATTGATTGATTACCAAACCTTCCATTTGTCATCTATCGGCATTGGGATTATTTATAACTTGTGCTGAGCTTACACCACAATGCATCAATCAAGAAGCTGAGTTGCACTTCCCTGACTCATAATGGATATTTTAATGATCAGGACCTGATCCTAGTATTATTTATTTATTTTATTTTGTCAACATTGAGGTTGAGAAGCCAGGAAACAGAAAACTAAGGTTGTAGACAACTGAAACTAAGGTTATGAAAGACAACACCCTCCCCTTCTTTTCCTCCCTTGCTTTGCATTATTGACTTTCACTGCTGCAATATTTATTTTCAGGTGTACCAGAAAAAGTAACCCAGGGCTGTTAATTTTGGTAATGAGAGCAGTGATGCCTGGGGAGCCACAGGGGATGTTCAGTTTGTGGCAGGGAAAGGAGCAGAGCAGTGCCTGGCTGTGAGTGCTGGTGCAGGGGCTGCGAGCAGGGACACGCTGGCTCCCAGTGCTCCAGGTGCCACCTGTCACCAGCCCACCAGCCTGAGATCCAGCTGGATTTACACTTAGATATGGGGATTTTATATGGACTGGATCTCTCTTATTGGCAGGTTCACAGTGCATTTCCACTCTATGTAGCATGCTGGTGTGCTACCAGCCCATTGTCCTTTCCTCAAATCCATGTCAACCCCTCATTTACCCAAACTGTCTCCCTGACTTTCCCTGCAGTTCAGGTCAGGTCAGTCTCTCCTCCATCTCCACCAGCTTCCTGCCTTGCTGGCTATTCCATGGGAAGCTGAAAGAAGGAGCCAGGCTGGAGACAATGAGCACTAAAATCTTGCCTAGTTAAAACCTGCAATTCCAGCTCATTCTTTTGAGTGGAAGACAGTGACATTATTGATGAAATGGAGGCCACTGAAACAGAATATGGGGATGCTGGCTCTCCTAAAAATTTCTTACTTGAGTTGGAATATTGTTAATTGACTTGAGAAGGTCCTTTTTTGCTATTGATAGCTTTCACACTTAATCACTGTGCAACCTTTTGTGGTCTGGGCTCACCTAAAGGCATTTTTGTTCAAAACTGCTCAACCAGTCGGGAGCAGAACTGCAGAGTGTGGAGCTGCAGAATGTCCAGCTCACCAGGCTCTTACTCTCTCTGCTTCCTTATTAACATTTGCTCTGCTGAAAGAAAGAAAGATTGAACATAAAATCCTGAAGGTCATCTATACAGTTGTCTCAATAGCAATCTGTGTGACTTTAACCCTGTTGAGGGAAAGTAATTACCCTTTGGCTTCTGGTGACCTCAACTAACCTTTGCTGAAGGACCAGAGAAAATAAAGGCTGACCAACAGCCTGCCCTTCCTGCCCTGTGGTTAACCTGCTCTGGGAATGAAGAACAACCTCAACAATAGAACCTGAAAATGTTGCCATGGAAATATCATTGGAAGAAGAAACAAAAATCTATTACAATTAATAGTGTTTTATTAGGTGACTATAGAACTGTTTAATCCATGGAAGTTGCTCTATCTGAGGATCTGGGGTCAGAAAATTTCAGGCAGAATAAAAGAGGGGAGGGAAAGGTACCCGTTTAAAAATTCAGGAGCTGTTGACAGAGCTGGGGGGGTTTGCATGAGATAAAAGAATCAGATGTTGTGCGCTGTAAGTACGGGAAATGATAGCAAAGAATGAATGCAATTACAGTAATTGCAAATGATCACTGCCAGCTCTCCAACTGCTCAGGGCGCATTGATACACCAATATTTGGGGCTTGTTGTATGGCAAATATCAGGGCTCAGTTTCCCCTTCGGATTTTTTTCCCAAAACTCAGGCCATGCCTGGAGAACACTGGGTTGTTTTCAGAGTAGGTGCTGCTTTTGTGATCCAAACAATTCCAAAATCAGGGCCTACAATGCTTTTGGGTTGATTTTTTCCCCTTTTACTGTGGATTAAATTTGACACCTTGCAGACATTGCATTTGTGTTAAATTCCCTCTGCTTTGTGTTAGGCAGGATCTTGGGCTGTTCATTTCTCCAGGAGCTGGCTTTAGTTGGAGCTGACAGTGCTGCACTTTGCAGAAGTACGTTAGCAGTTTCCAACAAGTATTGATGGTCCTTTGACCACACTAAGACGAAAAATCATCAAGACATCAAAAATACAGATATTGCTGCTCCACTGTATCCCAGTTTTTACAGCATGATAAGGCATTTCAATCTGTGACATTCTATGACATTCCTACATTCCTTATTCATGAGACAAACTACAATACTTTAATGTCAGAAAAAATTGCAAATGTGTTTCTATAGGTGTGTCCCTAAATAATTCTAAATTATCCTGCTGCTTTTAGAGAAATGAGAAATTTCTGCACGTTCATTTGAAAACAAATTAACATGCAGTTGTATACATATATTTCATGGTATAGAAAATTAATTAAAAATTACACCTTTGTTAAAGTCACACACCCGCTTCCTTTTTTTCAGTTGTTTCCAAAGCACAAATATTAAAAATGTTAAGAAGATGTCAACAATAATAATTTAGTTTTACTGATAATCTCACCATTAGTGTAAGTGGGAGCAAGCCTAACTGTGTATTTCTCCTAATAAAAGCTGAAATCATGCTAAAGAAATGAATGGCAGTAAACATCAGATTAAAATATTTTCCTTTAAAAATTATAAATAAGATTTTTTTTTTCTCTAGTATTTTATATGTCAGCTTTTAAAAATTCCGCTGTGGATTTCACCATGTTCTCTTCAGTGTGTTTTCAAATGGTGATTTACAAAGAGAACATCACGTGCTGGATAGGAGCAGACATCTACTGTGAAACATTAGGATAACTTTCTATACTGCAGATTCAATAATTTCTGTAATCTTTTCCTAATTGTAACACTCCGGATCAATTTCTGAAGTTCCTTTGCCAGTCAGAACCTTTGAGCGGAGAGAGCAGTGCAGGACTGCAGGACTGACAGTGCACCTCTCCTTTTGTTTATGAAATGTGGACCTGTGTGTTGTTGCTTTAAATTGAACTCTGCTGCTCTATTCAAACACCAAAAGAGGCTTTACTCAGGTATTTTAACTGCATAAACTTTTTCTTCAGGTTATCAAAGCAGTGCAGGGCCAGGTGAAAGAAAAATGCTTTCATTAATTTTCAGCACAAATTCCCACATCCCTGCCTCCAAGCCATTGTTTGCTTGTGAAACTCACCTGGCCCTGGTGCTGTAGAGAGCCGGTACCTGTTCTGCTGGCTCTTCATTTCTTCCCTCGGGCTGGTGCCCAGCTTTCTGTGCCATTGCTTCTCCAACTCCAAAGGGTGTAGGTCCATGGCCTTATGGCTGAAGCTCAGAACTGAACTCAAGGAAGTCCAGTATCATCTGTGGAGTTTCTGTTCTGTTTATTGAGAGAGAGAAAGGAGGAGGAGAATTACAGTTATTGCTCCAAGGTAAGCCTCTCCATACCCTGTTCTGTTCCAGGACTTGGACAGTTGGAAAAATCCCCTTGAATTGTGCGCATCATTTCATTTCTACATCAGAAGTTGCTGCTAAGGTGTCTTCTGTTGTGAATAGTGTTTTGTTGTGCTTTGTTTGGCTCATGGGCTGCATCTTTGTCCATTGTATCCTAACATAATTATAAAATGTTTAAATTTATGAAGATTCTAATCTGTGGGATGAATAAAAAGAGAGGGATGAGGGATCTAGGAACCGATAGTCAGATAGTTGTTACTGCTGTTGAGTGTTTGCCACCAGAAGGATTTTCTAACTGAATTAAGAACGAGCTGTTTATACTTACTCTGCTTTAGAACACGTTTCATACTTTCACTCTCTGAAATTTGTTGTTGTCTGCCATTGTCAGCTGACTGAGAAATCAAATACCAACTCTGTTTTCAGGATCTTATTTTTCTGCTTTTTTGCTATGCCCATACAGGTGTATGCTCTGTTATGTTAAGCACAGTATAAGTAGGTAATAGCAAAGCAAAATACTCCAAATTTTTATAATTCAAGTGCAAAGTCTGGTGACATGCAACCACATTATTTAGAAAACAGAAACCTATTTATATTTAAATTAAATTTTGTCCCTATATTCGTTGATATTTTTGCCATAAAACACAATTGTTTGGTAGCTGGTGATTAATCTCATGAACAGTTAGCATAATATGGTGTGGGAAGGCAGAATGGAAATTATTACTGTTCTATTCTGATGTGCTAAATTCCCAGATATCTATAAAATTCAAGGCTTTCAAACCTCCCCCAATTCTTAAAGCTTTAATTGATCTAACATTGCCTAACTAGTGCATGTAACTGGTGGCCTCCTATTGTTCTATAGCATTGTCTGAAATATTTTGCCTTTCAAGAGAGAGACTGAAAATACGAAGGTCTAAATGTTGTCTAAACATTATAGAAAGAAAAGAGGATTGATTCAGTCATCGGCGGTAATTGTGGCAGAAATATTAATTATAGCAAGATTACTTCATGGCAAACTACAATATTGAAAGTCCTGAACGAACATCTGATTCTGCAGAATGTAAATACAGCCTGAATTCCGAGGAATCACAGGAATGTTTATGAATTCTTTTAGCACTTGGCACAAACTACACAGGTATTTTTAATAAAATAGTATGACATTTCTGCAGCAAATTACTCTCACTTTAAAGTCATCTATGAGCTATTTATTAACAGTACAGCAATAAAGCATTGAATATAGTTTGGATAAGTGTTTATTGCTAGCCTACATCACATAAACAGACAAGTAAATCTTTAGCATGATGCTTTTGTTTCTAAAGCAACAGCAGTATTAGATATCCTAAAAGTTACCACAGTCGTTAAATACCTTATGGTGCTGTGTCCCTGGTAATCCAATTTACAAAACTCTATTCTCAGCAGAAACTCCTGGGGTATAAGTAGTTCTCTTCATTGAGCCCTTCCTGCTTTTCCTTGTCATGAAGCAGTGGTGGTACATTTTTATCCTGTTGATAATTTGACTCTCTTTAAACTATTTCTTGTTGCCCCACTGGGCTGCTCTTTATTAGGGTGGAGGTAGCTGGAAGCCTGAAGGACTGCAGCCCATGTATCATTCTTCCTTTTTTACTGTACCTCAATATTCAACATAGCATCATTATTCTGAGGCAAAAAGAGAAAAGCTGGTCCAGCACATATTCCACACATTGCTAGTCCTTCCTCCACATCCTGCAGCGCCAGGGAGGGGGATTATTGCTGCAGAAAAAAAAAAATCTGGCCATAGTGGAGGAATAATCACTGCAGTCCAGCTCACCCCCACACCTCTTTTTCTCTCTCGCTCCTTCTCTCTGTGCCTGTGTTTGAGGCCCCAGCTGATTCAGTCTGCATCCATCCATACATAAATCATTGCCCTTATTCTATTGGTTACATGGTACATGGCAAGTATTGATTTTTTCCGTTGCCTCGTTGCTGGAGAACCCATGGTTTTTGTGAGACTGAAAATGCAAAATTTTTTTTTTTCCTGGAGATCTTGTCAAGGGACAAAAATCACAAGCAAGGAGGGTGCTATTTTAAGGTTTGTTTGAGTTAAAAAATCTTTGCCTTCTCTGTTCTACTCTCCATTTGCCTAGGTCCCAAAAAGTCGTGGCTTGTTTAATCCCTGCTGCTCTAGGTAGAAATACTGCCTAAGCAGCAAGGGAATAAGGAAATAGAAACAGGGCCTGGCCATTCTCAGGAAGACATTGCTTAATTATTAAAAGTTTAATTATAATCTGAAACATTAAAAAAAAGGATAAAGAATATAATGAAAATAATGCCATTTTAAGGGAAGAAATGACTCCTAGGCACAGGATGATATATATGCTGTGGAAAAATGGACATTTGTTTAATTTCTGCGTAACACAGATATAATACTGTGCTTAATTCTTGAGACAGGCCTTTGTAGCATTTCAAAATATGTTTAATAACCATTTATCAGTGAGATTTCTGTATCAAAGTAGTTTTGCTCAGCATTCAAAGCTGCCTGAAAATGTCTCACAAAAGATGGCATCTTATTTCCTCTAAAAAGTATTTTTGAGGAACAGAAAGACAGTTCTGAGACAGAATCTGAGATGTTCTCCTTATGCAATAGAAAATTCCCTGGTGTAAGACTCTCTTACAAGGAGCCTGATTCAAACCACACTGGAGTCAACAGGAATGTTTTCATTGACTCTGTAGGTGCTGGATCAGCCTCAGATCACAGAAACAGATATTTTCCTCTTTATATGGATGCAGTTGCTTTCCCCTGTTTGGAAGAAGCAGTGAAATGGGTTAGGAAGGGTGGTTTATAGATGGGTATAGAATATTATTATGTTTAATCTGATATGATTTTCATACCTTTAAATAAGATGTATTGAAATATTTATTTCCTTTACAATCTATAGTGTGAAATGTGACCCATCCCTTCCTTGTGCCATTCTCAACTACTGGATTTTGTTTCTGTGCTTTTCTATGTGTTGAAAACCACTGTCCATTCTTCCTTGGACCTCCACTGTCTTTAGACACCAGTCTTCCACTGAATATTGACTCTGTGTCATTTTACCTGACTTCTTCTAGAACAGGTGGTATTTTCTTTCTGCTTGCATGCAAACCTAATACCTTGAACAACAATGCAGCTTTAGAGCTTTTGTGTTCCTGGGGCTGTAGAAATTGAGCATCAAGCTAAAATTATCAATAAGAAATCCCAGCCAGACTCCTCTACTTGCCATATGGCACATAAAGGAGTGGAAAACACAACTTGCAGTGGCCCTTCAGTTGAGAACCAGGACTTGACCACTCCATCAGCCTTTCCCTGAGCAGCCTGCAAGGATCAAAACCTTGGTTCATCCTGGAGTGAGCCAGGTGTGAGGGCAAACATCAGCAAATGGGCTTCTTCCTTCACCAGAAGTACAGTATCTCTGAAAAATGTGCCTTTTATCTCACTGGAAACCATAATTTTTCTCCTGGTTTTGTATATGCACAGCCCAGATCTTTCTCCTCAACAGTTATTTTTGTAGTGATTAAAAGGGGAACAGTTCTGTGATCTTTGTGACAAAAGGGTTTGTTACATGTCAGTGTGTTTCTCATTCAAACAAATTCTCTGGTTTCAGTTCACTCCTTTAACTTTTATTAGTAAAACAGAAGGGTTCCTTGGCCAGCTGAGATGTCCTTAGGTTTTTAGTGTGGCTCGAGGAGTTCACTTCTTCTTGGTCAAGGGAATAAGGTGAGTCGGAACACGGTGAAGTTCCTGTCAGTGAGGCAATAATTGGTCTTGGTCACTGGGATTTTGTAGAACTGGCTGCAGAAATCCTCCCTGAAGGTTCCTGATGTCAGCTCAACAGCTCTTTAGAGTTTAATTGTTCCCAGATGACAGGTTATTCTACGAGTGTCTGGACACAGAGACTTTTGATTTCTTCCCCTTGGAAGGAATGTAAGAGAATTCTGCAAAGTCCTTCTGGTGTGTTTGGGAAATGAAGTGGCATAGATAGCATGATCCCGGGGCAGAGATCAATATCCTCCTTCGGATCCACAGGGAAAGGAAGATGGGATGTTAGAGGAATTAGGATGGAATTTTCTTTGTGCCGATCAGAGGCCCCTAAATAGGGAACTGGGCTGGTGCCTGCCCTTAGTGGGTGCTGCTGGCTGCTGAGACACATGGGGGTGGTTGCACAGATGGGGAAGCTCCACGTGTCTCCCAGCCTGAAGCTATTGCTGAACCCTCCTTGTGCATCCAGCAGCCCAGCCCTGACCACAGCCCTTCTCTGTCCTACTCTGTAACAGCAGGATGGGGTTAGTGCAGCCAACTCACCCAAGTTCTGTTTGCACATCTCTTCTGGAGGAAGGTATATGTTGATTCATTGTAATTTCCTTGAAATTTAATGGACTTGAGAATTACTCAATAATTATAAGGTAGCAACCAATAAAAATACCTTTGTTGAAAATTAAGATTGAGGCTTTCACACTCTAAGGCTTTCATAAATAAGATTGCCATGCAGAAAAATAAGTTTTGCCAGTATCTGTTTCATAGGTGAAGAAATTACAGAGCACTGAGAGCTGAGACTGAAGCTGAGATTCTTTTTGAGCTCCTGCTTGTGACACACACATGGGGAAACTGCTGAAGGACTTTGTGTCCATGTGGGAGTTTGACCCCTACGATGCTGCCAAGGGCAGTGGAGGCTGCAGTGCTTTGTTCAATGAGCCTTAGGCACAAAAGCATCTGGCTCAGCTCAAACCTGCGTGTTGCAGTTTCTTAAAAATATGTAAATAAAAAGAATTCCTACCCCCAAAGAGGGAGATAGGAACAGCAAGTCCTTTTTGGAGCAGCACCTGCCCCTTTCTCTGTTCTGCTCACCTTATTGTTGTGCGAATCACTCTTCTGCAGCCAGCAAATAAACAGCACGTGCTGCAATGTGCTGTAGAAGCCTGTTGTGGATTTATCCTTTTAAGTAGCAGTAGAATATGGTGCCACCTCATTTAACCCATGCTGAATGCTGCATGAGATCCCAGAAAAGTTATCCACCAGTAATTTTAAATCCCATCCCTGGGAAGAAAGAAAAAAGAAAAAAAGTACAAGGCTATACAGTTGGAGCCTGTAGTTGCAATAAAATCCAGGAAAAGGTTATTTTACCTGAATTTATCACTTAGCAACCAAGAATCCTCCTCCTGAGATTGCCGTTCCTGAGTTACCAAGTAACTGCCTGTGACAATTACCAAGCAGCTGTCCCAGAAATCTACATAGCCTTTAACCCCCGTCAGCTGAAAGATGGGCTGATGACAGGCAACAAACAATAGAAACACACCCTAATATTTTATTTAAGAGCTGAGGGAAGCCACAGCTGTATGGATCATGCAGCCAGCTGGATTTAACTGCTTCGAACTGCGTGGCCTCACTTCAGGAAACTGCTCTGTGTGTTTAAAGACGCATTTGGGTCTTCATTCTCCAAACTTTGGGTCAAATAATTGAATCCAAACTCTCAAGACAGGATTTGCTGTCTTGCAGGAGTGGGAAGTGGCTAATTAGAGAGTATGGGAGTGATTTACAAATTTTTTAAATTAATTAATTGGGTTCATCTTGAGTCTTTCTGAATGCAACTGCTCTGTTGATTATCACTGAGAGGGAGAGCATTAATATATCCAAGTAAGAAAGAAGTGATTTAGAACGAGGGGGAAAGCGTCATCAAGACTGGTAAGATAAAGGTAGTAAAAAAAGAATACTGAGCTTGGATATAGAGAAGAGCTTCTTAATAATGAGCTGGATTATGTCTAGGGGTGGTATACCAAAGGAAACAAAGGAAACTCCCATCCACAATGTATGGAAGTGAGCTGGAAACAGAGCATTGTACTGGGAATGTTTGATATATTGACTCGGGTGTCTGACTTGAGTTGTGCCAATTGTGCTTTTCCCCCTGCTTCTTCTACTTCCACTTTCTGTATTTTAAAACAAAATTACAAACGTTATTAACAGAGTTACAAAGAGCAGCAGCAACAATTTGAAAGCACAACATTGTCCATCGCTGCTTCAGATGCCCTGGGCCTGGAGAGCTTTGTGGTTGTGCCTTCTTCCACAAGTTCTGAGTGGTTCCTTTTAGTTTAAAATAGAAACAGGAAGAAGGGTTTTGGAAGTTAAGGGCCCCATTCACATTTACAAATCCCAGACATGTGAGCTGGCTGGGATGGCAGCAGCTCCTTTCTTCCTGCAGGCTCTGTGCAGGTGTCCTGGGAGGGAACACTGGGAAATCAGCTGTCTTGGTCCTGCAGCCTTTCTGTAGCATCTTATCTTCTACTGAGATAACAGAAACTGTTCTGCTACACATTTTTTTTTTCCTGCCGTGTTCCATGTGCCACAACAGTAAGAAGTGGCTCAGAAAAGTCTCCACCACCTTTCCACTGACAGCAAGTTCACAAAAGAAATTTTCCCCTGGCCACTTGTGGCCAGAAACCACCTCTTTGGCACTGGAGGATTCTTTAACCACCTGGGCAAATCAAACTGCATTAATTTGGCTCCCTCTGCTTTTTTTACATAATTTTAAAAGCAAAATTGATAACATTTACCTTTTCTGCACACAAGTGTAATAACTTTTCAGGCACTCAGACTGTAGAGGAATTTCTGGCTCCTGAAAAAGATGGAAACTCTCACAGCCACATCAGCATCATTTCCACTGGTAAAGTGACATCTCTCATGGATGGGAGTGTCCCACTGCACATACAAACAACTTTCAGTGAGTCCATGCAGGAAGGAAATGCTGAGGACTGGGACACACCTGCAGGGACCAGCACACACCTATGCAATGGGCTGTCAGCAGCAACACCTTTTCCCTTAGAACTGAAACGAAACCTCTTTGTTATCAATGATTCCCTGTGAGTGATGAGGAACTGTAATTGCTTAGAAAATGAGCAAAGACCTGGGAAATATTTATTAAAAAAACTTGAAGCATAATTTCTTGTCAACATTGATGGCTTGTCATTGCTGCCACTGCAATGCCTTTACGTGTCTGCTGTGGAGGTTTGGCCAGGCTTGTAACTCTGTTAATGAGATGTCTGAGGGAAGCAGCTCCATGGTCATAAGCAACAGATTTTTTGGGGAAAACAGAACTGTCTCAAACTTCTCACTGCCCAGAGGGTGGTTCCTTTGCTAAGTACCAAAGGGGCTTCCACTCCTAAGCTGAGTATTGGCTTATTTGGGTAGTTAAGGGAAGGTTAAGAGATCACAGCAACTCTTCCTTGCACCCCATCCTGCTCATCTTTTGTTTCCATGAGGAATTTGTTATAGGGGGGCTGTGCTGGGGCATTGGTTCTGTCTCTCAATGACAGATCATGTTTGTCCTATTTTCTGGCTGGAAGTTGGTTGGTTACGTTGACAGATGTTGCAATGATTCCTTTGGCAATGTTCTGTTGTGCTGACTGTTCAAATAGGAAATTCATCTCTTAGTATTTGCGCATGTTAAATGTTTGTTTTAGTAGGAATCGGCTCTGACAGCAGACTGGTCAAACTGTGTGTTTTTGGAGCAGCAAAGTCTGGAATTCTCAAAATCCCTGTTAGGGTTTGGAGCCCTGCTCCCTGAAGTCCTACAGGACTGACTTTTGAGGAAAGGAGACTTGAGCTCCAGGTTGCTGCTGTGTCACTCTTTGGGTGCCTGTGAGTTCTTGGTGGCACTGGGTCTAAGTCATCCCCTGGTGTGGCATTTGCAAAGTTTGTTGTATGGCAGAGTCTGTGCTGTCTTTGGTTTCCCTTGAGTTTCTGCAGATTTGGTTACTGAGCTGGCCTCGTGTCTAACGTGACACAAGGGAAGAGCAAAGTGGCTGTGGCTGGTGGTGAGCACAGCAAGAACTGCTTCCCTCCACATCAAGACCAGCTGGAGAACTTAATCTGAGAAAGCTGAATTTCCATCTGCATCTCTGGCTGGTTGATCCCATTTCAAATGACTGCTTTTTGACCTTGGCAGGCAACTTATTCGAAGGACAACCTGCTAATGCTGGTGTGATTTTTTGCTTCCTAAATTTTCATTAAGCAAAATTCTATGAATTATTTATTTGAGGAATAACAGTGTCTCCTGTGTGCTTGGCCCCTGGCCAAGATCTGTTGTATTATCCTTCAGAAGAAGTTCATCAGACATCAGAAAATACAATATTTACTTCTGTAAGTCTGGTACCAAGCACATTATAGGATGCAGCTCCATAGAGACTTCTGATACATGTGTGGAGAAAAGGCTTAATCTGGTCAAAACCTCCCCAGGCCCCTCCACTGTCACATAGTAGGTGAGAAACAAGAGGCTTCAAGCCACGTGTGAAAATTGGTTTGTGTCTTCATGGCCTTTTGGAAATCCTTCAGAGCTATTTTGGGTAATGGAGCTTGGAAGTGGAAAAAGGCTTTGTGGCAAGGCTGGCAGATGCATTTCTGAGAAGCACATTTGGTTCCTAGAGGGTTATTTTTGTGCCATTTATCAGGACAAAACCCGTGGAGGAAAGCTTGTTCAGGTGAGGCAGATGACAGCTCACCGACATATTTGCACACAATTCCGTGAATAATGTGTGCATATATGGCAAAAATGTTTTCTGATGTCTTCTTACAACAGTTCAGGCACAAAATACACACCGCTCCAGAGTTTCTGAGGGAATGAGAGCAGTGAGGTAGCAAGAGGATCCTTGAAAATGTTACACTGCAAGAAGGGAGAAGAATTCTTGAGAGTCCAGTGCTGATCAGCATAGATGAAATAAAGGAAATCCAGTGAAATACATCCTTGGGTATTGACATTTGAGTATCCTGGTGTTTGGAGGGATGTTATCAATTTGGAACTTGCACTGATCGTTCACCAATTAGTTGCATTTTGAACATGTGTGGTTTTTGAAGATTTAGTGTCATGCATGTTTTGATGGTTTACTGAGCTCCAGGATTTTAGATGCTATCTTTTCATCTTGATTTATGATTTTTCTTCTCAAATTCACCCATCCTAATCCTTGAGTAACAGCATTGGTTTGGGAAGGGGCACACTCTTTCCAAAAGAAATTTAGAAGTGCTTTTATGTATGTTGGGTGAAAGTGCAATGCAGGAAAAAGCACTGTCTTTTAACAAAGTTTGGTTTTAAGCATGAAATAATCAGGATTTGGATGTTATTAAAGTAACATTTTTTGTGAAAAGGAACTGGATTAATAAAAATGAACTAACTCTTCAGCCCTACCTGTTGTGAATTGCAAAAGCAGCTGGGAGATTTGGCTGAAAAATCAAGGTTGGGGTTTTTTTCTTCGTCGGAGTTTGTAAGATATTTGAAGGGACATAGCATTTATTTCTTATTTCTCTGAGTTTCAGGCTAGGTCTTGGAAAAACCCATCTGACAGTGAGTTTGTTTGTATATTTTACTTTTTTTCCTGAAGTATGCTAAGCTCATTAGCAAGCCTTGTAGAAGGCATGCTTTGTTAAAGTGAGTATGGAAAACAAGATACTAAGGGCTCAAATCTGTCTCCAGAATATAAATAAGCATAACTTCCTTTGGAGCAGATTCTGACCATAGCTATACTGGAAGCCTTGTTCCAGGAGAGCCGTGAATATGCGTTTGCTGGGAAATGCTGCACCTTCAACAAATTTCCTCACAGTGGTGGCTGACTTCCTGGCTCCAGGAGGTGCCATCTACCTGCAGAGGGGCTGCAGAGCATGCAGAGCAACCTGGAGGGCACCCCACGACAGGGATAGGTCATGGGGTGTTGCTGGGTGGGAGATCCAGCAGTGGGGGTGTCAGGGCTGTCCCAAATCCTGTGGTTCCCGTGCTGCCCCATGGTGCTGGCCAGCAACGAGCAGGCACTGAATAGTCTGTTGCTGACTATGGGCTCCCTGGAAAAGTTTCCCCTTCCTGTGGATCAAGGGAAAACAAATAATTTTTCCTTGCTATACGTGGAGCTGTTTGTTTGGTTGTGGTTTTGCCTCCAGCAGAAGGGGGGCTCTACCCCTGCACCCACCAAGGACGTGGCATTCACAGCTCGACACCCAGTGCCTTAGCTCTGGTTTGCTCCATCCAACACCCACTGTGTAAATACTACAGAATCAGCTCCAGTGTGCTGACCAAAGAGGGCACTGCTCCAAACCATGCTTCAAAACCTTAAATGAAATAAGAGAAAGATGTCTGTAGCACTGGCTGAAGCAGTCATCTTCAGCCGAGTATCTGAATTTTTATGGTCATTTTTAAATGAAAAGATGGGATTTGAGAAGTTTGTATGTATGAAGCATCTGTGGGAGCACTGCTTAACCAGTTGGCACAAGGTGGATGTATCCTCTTTAGACATAATTTGTACTTCCCTGTTAAACCAAAGTCATTCTATTCACCATCATTATCCTAAGCTGGGTCCTTTGGTGATCTCGTAATTCCAAAATTACAATAGCCAAATAAGCCTTGATTAAAGCAGTTCCTATTTTGAAGCCAAGCATATGTTAACACTGGAGAATAAAACAGTGGAGCAGCAGTAGTACTGGAGATCTCAGAATACCCTGAATTGCTGCTTGAGTTTTTTGAGGCAGAGTGTAAAATTTTACATTTGAAACATACTCTGGAGCTGAAGTCTCCTCAAAGGATAAGATTTATCTGGTTCTTGAGTTTATCACTAGCTGAGGATTTATATGAGCCCCAGGCATGACACCAAGTGACACTTTTTAGATCCCTGAAATGTCCAAGGCTGCTGTGGTACCATGTGGCAAACCCTGTGAAATAATTTTGATGAATCTGTGTTCTGGCTGTAAGTGGTTTTTGCTGTAACCCATCTGTGCTAGCAGAAACATCTTCATCTTCAGAGAATGTTTATTTTTGTCAGGTTCATCAGCTTTCCCTGTACTCTTTATCGGAAATCACCTTTTGGAGCATTGCTCTGCAGATAACAATATTCTATTTATGCTGTTAAAAGGCCAGTTAGATGAATGCTAAAAACTCTGCTTTTGGGCAGCAATTTGACATGGTGGGAAATGATGCCTTTTTAAATTTTTTTCATACCCTCTGTTTTGTGTGGCAAAACTACATTTATCTCAGTAGAGTTCCATAGCAGCCCATTAACCTTGCCCGGCACGTGCAGTTTTACCTCACAAGGTGCAGGGTCACGTCTCTCGTGCTGCAGCAGTGCACGGTTCTGTCACTTGGTGGGATTTACTAGAGGAGCAATCCTCTTCCAGTTGGAGGAGATGGGAAGGAGGAAAATATTTTCCCATCTGTGCAGACTTGAGAGCAGCAGGCAAGCAGGGCTGTGAAAGTAGGGCTGTTAAAGCAGGACTGTTAAACCAGGACTGTTAATAGTGTTGTTTAACAAACTACAGCAGGAGGACTCTCTGGAGCTCTGGGAGCAGCAGAATTTGCCTTCCACTTCCCTCTCATATCCTCTCTGGCTGGAACCAAAGCAAAGGGAAGTGTTTTCAGAGCACAGGGAGCAAATGCTGCTAAATGAGCAGGTAGGAGGAGGAACAGTGTGCTGGAGTATCCGCTCAAGCATTTGGAGAACCCTCTGAGTATTTGATTAAAACTTCCTGTAGTCAGCAAAGCTCCTTGTGAAGGCACGTGCAGCAAATCATTCATTACTTCTGGGCTTTGCTGCCCAGAGGGCAGCCTGCATTGGGATGCAGGGCTGCATCTTTCCCTGGATAACTCAAAACCAGCATTTCTGGAATAAGCAAATTTCCCAGTTAGCTGTCAGCTCTGTGTTTCAGCTCTGTGACTTACACCACTCTTACCCTTCACTGAGGCACTGGTGTTTTTTTTTCCTATTGAGATAATCAAATGTCATTCTTACTATTTTTTAATTTGGGAACTGAATTCAGGGAAATTGCACAAGTCTCCAGAGAGGAAGGAGCCTGGATCCCATAGCACTGACTCAGTGCTGAGCATGACCAGCTCAAGTGAACACAGTGGTGTATGACCTCTCCCGTGGCTTCAGAGCCACTCTGGAGGGTGGCACAGGGATCCCCTGGTCATTCCTCATGTCACTGTGCCCCACTGAAGAGGCCTCTTGTGGAAACCTGCAGGTGAATTCCCTGGTTTTGTTCATTAATTATAGCCCAGGTTTATTTTCTCCTTTGTCTTGTGTCACTAATCAGGCAGTAATTGAATTAGCTGGAAAGAAGGGTAAGATAAATTACAAGGAAGAATTAACTGTATGCACCTGAGGTCAGAAGGCTTCTAGAAAATTCAAGGTGAGAATTGGCTGGACTGTAAATGAGATTTAGCAGGAGGATACTGAGCTCTCTGGAGGATCAAGATATAGAAGCGCATATTACAAATCAGCTGTGAAAATCCAGAGGTGTCTCAAAGTCTTTGGGTAATCCCTTTCTGTTTTATGATGGGGAAGCAAAGGATTGCTCTTACATTCTTTCCGACTGCTGTATTTGATGAAGAGAATTTCCCTGAAATTTATCTTTTCATTCTTGTGTGAATAGACTCTGCCAGAAAGATATTTTCCCTTCTCTATTAATATTAATGTAGTAAATTGTCTATCCCTGTGTTAACTCACTGTAACTCACTGGTCTTCCTTGCCCCTCCACTCTCCCCCTCCC
>VWZV01014386.1:431022-532671 GCA_013397155.1 Irena cyanogastra | reverse complement strand
CCCCCCCCACTTAGTCTGCACTTAAAGTTCATCTTTCATGAAAATCATATGTTGGATTAAAGACAGGTTATTATTTTCATGCATTGTAATACACTCTATTACATTCTCCATCACAGCCTATGTAAAAATAATTATTATTCCATGTGTCACTGTGAATACATTTAAGATTTTTTAGGTCTTCTCTAGCAAGAGCTGATTTCTGACTCACAGAGCACATTCTATTTTTATATCAGACTCAGCCAAATAGAAATATCTTAATTTTATAAAAGGTTTTAAAAATATGAAAAATGCATGTTAAAAATAAATAGAAAATTAGGTAATTTTCTATATATTTTTTCTTATATTAATTTAGGTAACAATATATGGAAAATATTAAGGTAATGGCAGTAAATTTTAATACATTGAAACCCCTTAAATAAATGTAATTAAGTTGCAGTATAAAGAAAAATTCCAGTCTTAAACACTAAAGCAGACAAAAGCAGCAGTTTGTATACTTGCATTTGCTTTGACAGTTGTATTTGTTCTTTTGAACAAAGGTTGCAATTAGGTCACTTTTATGGGTTTATTAATTTAGCTTTTTGCAGCAAGTTTAACCTGATTATTCTGACTTCATAGCAAGAGCTGCATTTGATCAGTTCACTTGATTGTTAATATTCTCTTCCCACCAAACCTCAGCTGTGGCTGTATTAAATAAAATACATAAACTAGTATGGTAACCTCACCATCTGCTATGCAGCTTTGGTTTTTGTTCTGGAGTTGAAATAGAAATACATTACTGGAAATCATGGGTTAAGTCTCTGAAATTAGATGGGACCCCTGCAGCCTAATCCATAGAAACCGGCCAATTCTTTTGAGTTTTCTGTGTTTGATTAGTTGTACTGTAATTAAAGAAATTACCAATAGTCTTCTGTCTGGAAGTAATTAACCCACCAAGTGCTCATACCTATATAATCTAAGCATCTTCAAATAGTATAAGGCTTCAATCATGTTCCTTAATAAGGAAACAAATGAAAATTGTCTCCAGCCTTAATTCTGTGGCTTGTGTGTGACAAGCTGTTCTGCCTCGTGCTTGGTGATGGCTGTTCAATTGTTTGTGATTATGCTGCATTTTAATTAAAGAAATTAAATGCTATTTGTATAAATGGAATGTGCTTCTCAGCACAGCCATGACCCATGGAGGGAAAGAAATCAGATAACGATAGGAGCCACCTAAGCAAACAAAACCTGGCACACTTTACCCTGCACACTCATGGAGATGTGGGTGTGATTTCTTGAGTTATGGCTAAATTTCTCCTGGCCTCTGCAGCATCAGAGTGTTCATTCATTGAGGGACAAAAAGGAGCAAAACCTGGGAGGAAGAAAAAAAAAGCCTCTCTCAATTCTGACTTCATGATGATGATAATCTTTGCTATTAAAACAAAAATAGCAGATTGATTTTTTTTTTTTTTTTAGATTTGCAGACTGAAAGAACAGCAAAATACAAATTCATCCTTATGTAGTTCTCATTGGAAGGAGGAGATTCATGGCCTGTCCCCACAAAAACATAAGAACTTTGTGTCCAGAGCAAAGGTCTGATGGCTGAGGATCCCACTGGGAGAGGCCTCTGGAGTTTGCTCCACTGGGCTGGCCTCAGCGCCTGGATGAGGAGGCATGGCCACCAGCGAGCTCACCGAGACTCTCTGCCCTGACCTGCCCCCGGGTGCCAGAGTTCACCTGTGAAATTTATTTCATCCTCCCTTTGGACTCTCAACTTCTCTCCAGGTGCTGCCTGCCCATGGGCAGAGGGAAAGAGGTCAGGTGAGTTTTTGCTGGGGAGCAGAGCCACACCTGCTAGGATAATGCAGAGAGCGGCAGCAGGCCCACTGAGCGCCCACTGCCTGCAGGGATAACACCACAGCAACCTTTACACATTCTAGGAGAACTAGTCCCCTTTTCTCCAGAGCAGGGCTTGTGGAAAGGGGCAAAAGAAGAAGGGCCAATAAGGCAGTTTTGCCTCATCTGTTCTGGGAATATCCCTGAGTGTGTTTTCACAGTAAATGAATTTTTGCATTGGCCTGGAGCATGGGCTGTGCCCTGCACATAGGGAGGGAGGCACAGATACCTCCTGTGACATTCCTACAGTCTGTCATTTAACTCTTCCTATGCATAAAATGTGGATAAAACTAAGATAGCCTCTTAACAACATGCAAATTAGTACAACTTCCTTAAAATAGGTAGCATAGTATGTCACAGGTTGATAAATAACCAAAAGATGACACATACAAAATTTCAAAAGTTTCTATGAGACCACAAAATAAAAATCACTGTACAAAATTCCTAAATTATAAATTCGGTAATTGAAATTTCTTCTTTTGATTCACTATAAATTGTATGGTTCTCACAGCAGCTTGTCAGTGGTTCCCTAAGAGGGATTATTCTCATGGAATATTTTTTACCTTAAAAATCACTCCAGTTTTCAGTCTGAACTTGTATCCATGTTGTCTTCGATATCTCAACTGGATATTGTAGGAGAGAAACACTGGAGATGGGAAAGCTTTGAAGAGAAGCATTTAAGACAAGCATTTCCTACGCTTTTTTATCTGCAGCATTGCACAGCAGAGAAAGGTCTGCATAGACCGGTTTAATTTGACAAATAGGGATATAAATGTTATGGGAGGTTTTGATGGACTTCTAATATAGGGAAGAAAACCAAATGAAAGAAAATAAGGAAGAAACCAGATGTGAATCAGATCCTGGTTCTCACCTGTGCTGGGAACCCTGTGCTGAACCCCAAATCTATTTGAACCAACTGACGCATCTCCTTAATTTTCATGGGTTTCAAACAGACCTCAGCTCCTCCACAACCATTTGCTGAGATGCATTTTGGTTAAGTTCAGCAGAGTTTGTGTTAGTCTGTAATATGATGTATGTGATGGGATTTTACAGCAAATAGAATTTATGGCTTCATTTCCTGTGCCATGCCAATGGAAGTTCTGTGTAGTTCATACAGAAAAATCTGCTTATGCAGCATTTGGCATTGGCTGCTGCTTGCCCTCAGGCTGTAGAAATAAGTGAGAGATTGGCAAATCAGACGGGTACATTTGTGTGGGAAATGTCACTCCATGGTGCAAGGTAGCACATTCTGTACCTCCCCTCAGCACTGCACTAACTGAGGGGTCAATGGGAGCCATGATCTTGTGGGGTTCTGCCAGGTGAACACGAGCATTTTGCATTTGCTTGGCTTTTGACCAACATGTATTCACTGAGAAATGAAGGGAGCAGGGATGCTGTGGAAGTAACCTTACTTTTTGTGGGCTGTGAAGCTGTGGTGATGTCAAAACTGGAAATGGGATGGTTTGGTTTGCATCACTGAGCCTCCTCTGTGACCACCCAGTGGCCCCTAGTGTCCCCAGGCCATGGAGGATGGAAAGCAGAAGTCAAGGATGGAGGGAAGTTGCCTGTTGGGTCTGAGGTAGAAAAGGGCAGTTGAGAGCTTTTGCCAAAACCTCTCAATTCGTGGCAAGATAGTGGAGGCATTTCTGCCTAGAAATAGTCTAAAGTGTAGAGGGGTTGTTAGCTTGTCCCATCTCACACAAAACTGCAGCAAAATGGGAGCTACGGAAGATCCCTGGCCTCCTCATCTTTTGTTTGCTCTGTTTTGCCTACTTTGGTTGAAAATCCTTGGGAGGGAGAAGCTCTCACCATGAGTTACACTGTGCTTAGAACAGCCTGTCTTCATCATGGCTGGTACTTCCAGGAATTACTGCTTTTCCAAGGGAATCCACATCATGGAGAAATAATAATACTCATCCTTACTGAATGTCCTTTCCAACATTGCAAGGACTAAATGGAAATAGAGAATAAAGCTACTTTTCTGGTTCTAAAAATAATTCTTCTGGGTCATGTGGAAAATCATCGTGGAGGTTATTTGTGGGAGTTCAAATGTTCAGTTGTTCTGCTTTCCTTTTTCTAGGAATTGCTGCATGGCTAAGTGTCAGCCTCCAAAATTCTCAAAAAGCTCATGAAAAGAGCTGCTCTGTTTCCTTTGGAAAAACTGGATGGCAGTGGAAGGAGAGAAAAAAAAAGTGTTAGAATGTTTCAGCTTTACTGGGATTTGGAAATAGAGTTTAGGATTTTCCTGTTTGTGTCATAACTCAAATGGGACAAGAAATTAATCTGGGGATAGAATTAATTATTTTTTCATGAATTCCACCTATAGGACAAAAGGACTGCTCAGGGGTGAAATGTCAGTGGAAAATCATGAGGTTTTTCTTGGGAAACAATGCCATTCCTCAAAGGTTGGTAGTGTGCAATAAAGGAAGCTAATGGAGCATTTTCAAAGTTAAGGAAGGGCCGTTTGATGTTCTGAACCATGGGTGCACAGCCACATGGGAGTGTCTGGGTGGGCCCTGGGGACAGGTTAAAGTTTGTCTGAAAAAGTGATGGGTTTCCTGAAAGCCACTGGCAAAGGCAGGATACTGAGTCAGCAGGATTGCTGACCAGCAATTCCTGCACTCTTAACTGTTTGCCAAAATGTAATAAATTTTTTTTTATAGTCAAAGGCTGAAAATAGGAAAAAAAAATAAAGCGAATCAGTGTCTGTCCGGTGTAGAGCAAGTGGTTTCCTGGTCCTAAAGCAGTTGTCAAACCACAGGTCATCAGCTCTGCAGTTTGCAGTTCTTTCTCAGGAATAAAAGGAAGTCAGAGCTAAATAAGCAGCAGAGAGGTTCCTTCTGGGTGCACCTACACTTAAAAAGGCTACCTTGCTCTTTTTAGTTCCCATATGAGCACATATATTTAAAAGATAAATGAAATCAATCTAGACAGGAGCTCCTAGCCCTTTGCCCTCTGTAATCTTTTTTTTTCCAGCACAAAATGTCTTTTTAAGTTGAGGAGTTATCTCATATGTGGGAATTCTTGTGTCCCAGTAAGAAGAAAGGGAGATAAGACAAAGTTAGCAGGACTATGAATGGTAGGAAGCTATACATACAGTTTTAATTTTCTCCAGCTCTGTCTTGTTTCTTATCAGTGTCACATGTTAAGAGAAGTAGAAAAAAAATTGGTTCTGTAGCCTGTATGTTGCATTTTTTGTAATCTGTTTGCATGGAAGAGAAAACTCTGATGTTCCTGTAAAACTTCTTTACATCAAATAAGGGAAATCACCTCACCTGTCAATGCTCATCTTGTTTCCAGCACAAACATTTCATCTCATGCTCTCTTGCTGTGTGCTGTGCAAGGATGAGGGAGGGGGACATCACAGCACTGCTCGTTTGGAGAAGAATGTGTTGTACAAAAATTGGAGGGATCTTAGCCTCAAACTTTCAAATCTATTTCTTGATACCTGTCAGCTTCAGGAGCACAGCATTAGCTTTTCTCCCTCTTCTCTGTCATGTCAGCAGGCTGAGAAAAGGCTGAAATGAACTGATTGTCTCCTTCTTGAGAAAAATCGAGGCACAGCCAACAAACAACAAGCACAGAAATATGAACAACTGAAAAGCTTTGTCTTCTGCCTTAATAAACTTCCTTGGCTCTAAGTTCCAATCTGCCTAGGTACACATTTAACAATGAGGTTCACAGAGCTGAAAAATGTTTGCACTATGAAATATAACTGCTTATCATGTTATCCAACCCTGATAATAGATGTGCCACCCTGGGAGCCAAAGGTTTGGGGCAGAGGAAAGATCACTTGGTTCTAAGTAGAACTAAATGCTGAAGGGATTTTGGCTGAGTAAAACAGCCATAGGCAGGAAAAAATTAGGATTTTACCAAAGAAATATGTGGGGGGGAAGTTTTCCTACTGGCTTTTTTCTTGGCTTCTCTAATATATAGAGGGACTGGGGAATAATAACTGAGTAATTTGTAGTGAGAATTGGCTGTGTTCCACTGGGTTAGATGTGTGTACAGCATTTCTTCCGTGTCTTCAGCCAAAGCTTTCTGTGGTGCTGCTGCTGTTGAGGATGCTGAGTCCCAGGTGACGAATATTCGCCATTCCAGGCATGGCCTTTGTGAAGCTGTTCTCTGAATTAGGCCCAGTCCTGCTAGAGAAGCCCTGGAAACTCAGGAGACCTCACTTACGATCTCATCAGGGCCTTGGGCTGACCGCTGGAAATTCTCCTTTCCATGAGCAGTTTAAATCCTGTGGAAAACTCCCACTGACTTTGCAGGGATTATCCATTTGTGGAAAGTTATTTTGAGGGAGGTGCATTCTTTTGAAGAACAGCTGGCAACTGGTTTGGGCAGCGCTGAGGTCTCAGTCCTGGCTGTGTATTTTTCTTGGTCCAAGTCTCTCCTGTGCCACGCGCAATGGGAATGCACTCCATGACTACAGCTTGCACTTTCTATTTTAGTCCCATAAAAAATAATAATAAAAAAGAATGCAAGGCTTGAGTGCGTAGGTGTTTTCAGATATTAGAACCCTTGGGTTCTAATATCTGAAACGTGTTTGTGTCTTTGTGCAATTCTGCTTGAGAAGCACAAACCCTGCATGACCTGTCTTTTGTCAGGACCTTTGGGCTCCCAGGTAGGGAAGTTGCATTATAAATGGAGCAGTGGTTTCATTAATTTTCTGAGCATTGTTATTAATTGTACTATTTTTCTATTTTAATACTTTATATTTATATTTATATTTGTTTTGTGATCTCATTCATCAGTGTATTTGCAATAATATTCCAATATTTAATTTGAAGGTAAAGTAGAAAAGTCCTCATGCTAGTTCCTTTCAAGAACATGTTATTTGCTGTCTGCTCAACAAATTTCCTGTGATGCTTCAAGGCAGAGAACACTGTGCTGCTTTTACGTTTAAGAGTTTGCTAGTAAAAATATACTTCTCCTGAGGTTATTTAAAATCAGGACCTACATTTCTCACCTCTCCCTGTTGTCTCACATACAGAATCTCATCCGATACTGCTGTGCCAGAAAATGTTAGCAGATAAAGTGCAGAGCAGGTCAGGGTATTCCTAATTCAGATTAATGACCCCATTCTGCTGCCTCCTTAGCAGGAAATTAGAAAGTGCTGGGAAGGAGAAAATAGCGATTCATAACGCAGAGCTCTCTGTATTGGCAGTTGCACTCATTAAAGCTAAGATATTGTTGTGATATAAAATAATTGAGCCTGACTTATTTATGGGACGTGGCTCATGGCAATTCCTACAGAAGACCATTGGCTCGATGTCTGGATCCCCCTTCCTAAGCTGGCCTTTCCTTGAATTCCTGCTCATAGGATATGAGTTTCTATGCAGAAGTAAAATTTTTGCTTGGCTAAATGGTCCCAGTTCAAAAGCATTTAACTCCAGTCTAGCATGGAAGTATAGAATGCTCCTTCAAGAGAGTAATATCCATGCATGTCACACAGGCATGGAGTAGGAAGGAACTCTGTGTGCGGCATGTCAGGTGAGGCTGGGCAGAGGCCAAGGTGTGTATGAATTTGGATTTTCAATTTTCAACACTGGCACTGGTAATCTGCAGTCTGCTGAAATCCTGTGTCAGGTGTATTAGGTGTCACTTTTGACTCTGAGTTTGGCTTGTAATCTTTAAGGACTCTACTCACCAGATACTCCAAGATGGCCCCGTGCACAGCTAAGTGTTGCCTTGATTGAACACTGAGGTCAGAGGCCAGCAGGAGCCAGAGATCCCTGCAAACCTACCCCATGCACAGGCCCGCTGAGCTCTCTGCCTCTGTGTCATGAAGACAAATAGCATTTTTTAAAATTCTCCCAATGAACTAGCATTCATTTTCTGGTGTCTCTTCCTTCTTTATTGCTTCCTAATGAGCTTCATTCCCATCACCTCTAGCCTCCTGCTTCCCACCTTGGATTTACACCCTTGCATGGAAGAGAAGCAAATTGAACAAATTAATTAAGTTAGCCTGTCTAATGAAATGGTTTTGGTGACTTTTGGGTTTTTGCCTCTTGCTTTTTACAGGAATCTCCTATAAATCTTTAATGGACACAATTGCTGGGCCTTTTCTGTTCATAGTTGGCAAGAACATCACATTTTCTTTGTATGGTGTCTCAGGCTTAACTGAGAACATTTCACTCTCTGTCTATATATATGTCTATATTATAACATACATGTGTGTATTTTTACTCTTTATTTTTATGTTTATGGTGGTCATTCTGACTCCTTGTTTATTTTTTAGCAATGGAATTTTCTTAAAAGTGCTTTTCAGGAGCTATTTGGAGTGACAGCTGTTTCTTAGCAGAGGGGATCTGTGCTGTTATAGTCCACAAAACTTCCTCTTGACTCTGGACTGGTCAGGGTGTGTTTTTTCTCCTGTTCTTCTCATTCTGCTTTGTTTGCTCTTGGACAAGTCAACTGCTTCAGAATCAGGTGTTAGCTAGATTCTTATTTTCTTGCTCTTGCAAATGACACAACTTCTAATGCAGCACTACTCTTACTAGATGAAAGTGACATGGATTCTTTCCAAGGAATATGTGAACAATTTTAAATTCCTCTGCTGAAACTGCTTTTACTGAACCTTTCCCCCTTCCGGTCTGCACTGTGTTCTCACTTTGAAGCAATAAATACATACAGGCCTTTGGTATCTGGTTACCTCTCTTCCTTTTCGTTCCACAGCTCATCACTTCATCATACCTGAAAAAAGTGATGCTCCTGTGAAGTGAAGCTTGTATAAAACACTGTTCTGGTATGAAACAGTGCCTGAAACTTCCGTAGTGGTTCATGTAAGGTCTTACATGTCACTTGTTGAAATCCCAGTGGGAACCTGATTCAGCTGCCAGTGTTGGTACCCTGTAAACTTTAGTGGTATTATGGCACAATGAGAAATATCAATTTTAAACTCATCTTTCTGTGCCACTTAATTCACTGCACATAAACATGTCCAGGAGGAACAGCACAATATTTTGTTCTTGCTTCTTCCATTGCAGAGATTACTGTGTAGTGTTTTGCCATTCTTCAAACAGAATGTGTAGAGATGGATGATAAACATGGGGAAATTATTATTTTACACACTTGATACATTGTAGTGAGTACAATGGGTTCATTTCAGTCCCTGGGTGTGCAGTTGCTAATACAGTCTCAGAAGGAACAAAGGAGATCCAGAATAAAACAAAAGCCATCCAATGGGGGTTTGTTATGGAGAGAAAGAAGTTCTCAAAAATTCTTTCAGCTGCATCCTCTTTCTATCCTTGTGCATTTTTCATGTGCTCTTGGTGTCTTTATGTGTTCCTACTACCCCAGTGATAGAAAGGCCATAACTGCTCCCTGTGGGGAACTTAAAATGCCAGAAAGTGCTGCAGAAGACACGAGCTAGGTCAGTGCTGCCACGGTGTTCACCTCTGGAGTCAGACTTGCTACTTGGAAAGCTGCATATCACTGGTGGGTTTATTTGCGGTTGTTTTCTTTCAGTTTGAAATACCAGAAAAAGATTATCTATGCTGAGAAGAGTGGCAAGGGTGCCCTCACCTCTAGTGAGATTCTGCACAATTTCATTAGTCCTTCTGCATTTAGGTTCACTGGCTCCACCTTTCTTAATTGAAGAACCCTCTTCCTATCTGGAATTTCCTGCACTTGAGGAAGCAAAAATTCAGCTGATTTTGGGAATTCTGTGAGCAGTTTACACTCAAAAACTGGCACTAGGACTTAATAGAGGAAGCCCCTGGCAGTGCTTGCTGAGATGGAGGGTACCTCATAGCAGGATGAAGGTGAAATAATTTGTTAAAAGCTTCTGTGCAGAAGTAATGGCCTGGGAATGATTCAGCCTCCTGATGCCAGTTCTTCCCGGTGCCTTCCAGTCTACAAACAAGGGTGTTTGACCTCACAAAGGCATAAATTCAGCAAAACCTAAATTTTGTCATGCCTCAGGAGGAGCAGTTCCCTTGCTTGTGCCTCAGAATGCTTTGGAAAGGGGATCTCTAGGTAATGCTATAATTTTGTAGGGAATAATCCAATCTTTCAGTCTGAAAAATCTCTTTAGATATTTAGGAAGAAGCCAAATAAGGAGAGAAACAAACCAAGATGAGCAAAGGACCTAAAACAGCATGAGGGATTTTGTCAGTTTTCTTCAGGAAAAAAAGCCCTGACAACTCTGTGCTCAACATGTCTGATGTTTACTCACTTCATGGGAGTTGGCACTGCAGAGAATATGTATTTATAGGGATGTATTCACACAACTTGCTTCGCACAGACTACTGATTTAGATGTCTAATTTAGGAGCACAGGCGCTCTCTGTTGTCAGCAGAGCCTAAAGGATGGTCTCTAAGTTACCCCCTGAAAGGAGGCACCTTTTTCCAGAGAGTTCACAGCAACCCGAGGTTCCTAATTTAGGCCCATAAGCCATGTGTGCAGTGTGTGAGCTTTGAGTAAACAGCAGCACACAGGGATCAAGTGCTGGCCCTGACACTGCTTGCCCCAACAGGCAGTGAACTCTTTGGAGATCATGACTTGGTCAGACTTATATGTGGCTGAAGAGAGAGATCTTCCTTCCCTGCTGGATGTAGCCAGATCCACAGGCCTCAATGACTCGAGGGCAGAGATACACTTGCTTAGGACTGTGCCTGAAATACCATTTATTCAGTGAGGGAAAAGGGAACTCCCTACCCTGGACCCAGCTGTGCATGCTCAACTTCAGGAGGCAGGGCAAGTAGTGGCACCAGCCCCTGCAAGCTGCTACGTGCACAACTGGCTACCATGGCAGTTATCCTGGGATAAGCAGAGCTGAAAAAATAAAAAAGGGAAGAAAACACCACCCCAAAGTAGCCCCCACCTCTGCAGAAGTGGCAGTTAAAAAGGTGAGGACCAGAAGGGGCCTGTGAGCCCCTGGCTCCTCCATCTGCCTCAGCCAAGGGCTCTTCTGGCGACCCTGCACAAATTGTGGATCTCTTGCTGTTTCTCTGCCTCTTTGCAATGAGAATGATTTTATTCACAGAAGGTGATGTCAGGAGATTGTTGGAAGGGGATGTGACTCAATGTTTGTATAATGCTTTGAAGATGAAGAGTGCTAAGTATTGTTGTTTGAGATGGCAACAAAATAAAACAAAATGTGTTTGGTGCAGCTGTTCGAGCCAAATCCATTTTCAGTTAATCTTCCAAGCAGGAATTCAAAATCAAAGTAAAAATCCTTGCCAACTGGAACTTTACAGCTTGATGGGAAAGTTAGAAAGAAATTAATTGGGTTTTAAATAGTTGTAACTGTATTGTGATGGAGCGTGGAGTGCTCATCTACTCCTAATTGCCAGTCAGTTTGGAACTGGGAATTAAGGCTTGCTCAGGGGACTCTTTTTTTCAGAAAAGGAAAATTGTTGGGCTGTCTTGCATGTCACACTGTATAAACTGTTAGAACTCTGAAAACATGTGCCTTTCCCACTTTATGCTGCCTTTTTACAGTAATGCAAACCAGCAAAAGATGTGGAAAGCAATGAAACTGCCAAGTGCTACCACGAAGCCCCTTGAGAAAATTGCTGGCCCCTCCCAGACAGCTCAGCCTCTGATCCTGCCCCAAGGGCTGCTCCAGTGGCTCTCCTAACCCCGGGCAGCCTCTGCCTGGAATAATCTGGGATCAGGTGCTGTACTGGCCCCTCCGTGTCTGTTCCTGGTTGCTCATACATGGGTCCATGACACGAGGATTTTCCCTTTGGATCAGGGGTGTAAGTAACCACACAGCACTTACTCAGAGTGTGATAGAGCTCCCCAGCCTTTGTGATGACCTTTAGCCTCTCTCTTCTCAATGCTGGGAACACGGAAATTCCTGTGCTGAATCAGACTAATGCTTCAGCGTTCCAGCGGCAGCTGACCTAAAACTCCATTAAGGACAGATGTGCTTCAAAATTGTTTCTACCTCATGCTTGATGTTTCAAAATATGAGATCAAAAATCTGCTTCCCACAGTGTCTGTATAAAAAGGACACAATAACACCTTCACTTCCCAGGAGAAGTGCTGAGCCCAGACTGTTTGCAAGACATTTTCAAGTCCTGGACTTCAATTAGCAAAGCTCAACTATTTTTACCTCCCAAAGACCTGCCCCTATTGAGGAAATGTACATTTGATTTAGAGTTTTTCCGGATGTTCAAAGGGGACTTGGATGTGTCTCTCAGCCTCTTGTGTTTGATGGGATTTGTGCATGTGAAGCACCTTCATAAGAGGGTTATTCATTACTTCTCACCTTGAGTGAACACACTGTTTTCCAGCTAAACCATCCTGTTTTGCTGTCCTGTGCAGAGGTATGCCTTCAGATCCCAGTTTTTGTTTTCTTAATACTTTTGAAGTTACTTGTTCCTAAAATACGACTCTTAGTAAACATTTCAGTGCTTTAATTTGGCTTAAATTTACACTTGAATATTAAAGTTCCAAAATAGTTTTATGAGCAAATAAAAATACGATGGCTCTGAGGGCCTTTCTTTTCAATATCTTTTAGTTATGTTAAACTCTGTACTCAAGTAACTGCCTTATAAACAGCTTTATATTGCACTCGATTGCAAGCCATTGGAACAACATTCCATAATCGATTGCGAATGGCATAACATTATGTGCCCCAGTTTCTGCAGCCAGAATGAACAAGATCATTGGAAAGGCTGGTGATAAAAGTGGCTGTAAAAAAGATAACCTTCAATCTAAACCCTCTATATCACAAGTAATAGAAAATTTTAAAAAAACCATACATTTTACTTCTCAGAAGCGACATGAGCCAGCTCAATCCTGCTTGCTGAAATGTTTTTTCTTATCATATTCCAAGTAAAATTTTTATTTCCTTTAAAGCTGTGCTTGCTGTGACAAAAAAGATTGCATAAATAATTTTTCTGCACCTTTGGAAAGCTGATTCTCTCTGAGAATCAATTAGTTAGGTGATAGAAGAAAGCCTGGATCATATATTCTGGAACACTTAGTGGGCAGAGCAGTGTTGAAACACCCGTGGCAAATGTTCCTTACTTGAGGAAATTAAACATACAGCACAGAACTGACATTTTTTCCCCATTCTGCAGAGAAACCAGTATAATTAGATGCTTATATTTCTTTCTGAGGTGTAAATCTTTTAGATTTGTATGAATGTTGCCATCAGCTACAAAAATGGGAAATAGAAAAGATGGTCAGTGCTTGTATGGTATTTTGCAAAATCTTGATTGGAAAAATGTCATCAAGTCACTAAAAGATATACATATTTTCCAATTATTATCTTGAAAACCTTGGTATTTCAAGTGCTTTCTGAAACGCATCCAGAAGCTTATGTGACCCAGTTCCACATGGTGCAGCCTCTTATGCCCCTCCCAAAAAATAAACCTCAAACCCACAAATGAAATACCTTGCCTGAGAAGTTTTGACAGAAAATAAAGCATTGTTAATTGAGGGACATATGTGTCTGCTTTGCGTGGGCAGTGTTTTGGGTGTCAGCTGTTTGGTGATCATACATTTTAATTAAGGAAGGGCACAGTGATGTGTGCACTTTATTTGAGCTTGTTCTCCCTTGTAAGCCTGATGAACTTATTCAGCCCCACAAGCAGGAACAAGCCTGTCAGGTCCCTTTGCCAGCAAACTCTGGCACAGATCATTGAGCAGAGAGCCTGAGATGGCATCACTCAAATGAGGGAATTGTCCAATCCTATAGAAATCCAGCTACTGTTCTTAGTAAAATACAGTACTCTAAGATGGGACATATTTTCCTCCTACCTTTCTGTGAGGAAGGTGATGCACTAGGGGAGAAAGGTGTTTCCCAGACACATTTCTAGGAACAAATGCTTTTGGAGGTGGCTACATCACTCAAATTCTGGCTTTCTTAGTGCTTATTTTATCAGCTGCTCTCAAGCTTATGAGCTGCAGCTGGATGGACTGTGGTCCTTTTGGGAAATGTCCCTTAGTTTTATTTCATCACAGGTTGAGAGCTGTAAACATGAGTTACTGTACAGTCACCTTTGAATGCACTGTACTGCAGTAAAAGCAAATTGCTCAAGTTTTGGTTTTTATTTGGATTTGATTTGATTTGATTTGACTTGCATAGATTTTCCTGACTTGAGTGCAAGAGAAGAGAGTGAGGCAGGAAGATCAGGTGGCAGTTTTCACAGGGATGGTCCCAGTGGTTAGAGCAGCAGTCGAGGATCAGGATTTCTGTCCTTTTGCTGCCTCAGCCGTGGCTCACTGTCACTGAGACAATTCACCTTGTCTTTCTGAGCTCACATTCGCAGGGATTTCTGTCTGACGTGGTGTGATAGCTTTGACTTGTGGTGGTGCTGAAGCAATGATGTGTAGCTAAAGCACAGACTTGGACCAGGAATCCTGTTCTGGTCTGATTTATGTCTGCCTGTAAGCCATGCCTGGGCTTCCTTCCTCTATCAAACAATACTGTGAGCCTGGATTTGTACATTAAGGAATCCCTACAGTGGGTAACCTCAAAGTGGCCAGCGGTACAAAATGTCATGTGCGATATCCATATACAAGAACAGAGTGTGAGGGGAAACTCTGTGAAATGGCGGGAGATTCTTGGGCACCACCCATGGAAGTGACTCTTTGTGTGAGTCACAAAGGGCGTGGGCCTTTCTCAGGAGAGGCAAAAGGCAATTCTTCTGGAGTCGTTTCCTGTGGTGCCATTGCCTCTTCGCCAGTGCCGGGAGAGGAGGCCAAAGGCAGGCGCAGGCCTGGAGGCATAGGATGCTCCAACGGGCCTTTGAGGACCACGGCCTGAGGTGAAGCCCCTTTTTTTTCTGTGGAGATCAAACAGGAGGGGCTCTCAGGCGGCCAGGAGAGTGCTGATGTACATATTTATATAAGTGTATAATTTGTGTGTATTTTATACGTGCCAATGTCCTTTCGGGCCGGCGAGCTCAGGCACCGCCTGTGTGCGGGCGCCACCTGCCGGCCGCGATGCCCTTCGCTCCTTTTTTCTCGTTGCCCTTCCCGCCGTTTTCCCCGCCGCTTTCCCCGGCGGTTTCTGTAGGACACAGGGATGAGTCGTGAGGGGATTTGGTTGAGGAGGGAACCGCCCGGGCAGGCTGCAGGTGTTTTGAACTGTGGGCGATATCCACACGCGGTGTTACATGTCACCCACATTTATCCCGCCTTATTTTTAAGTTTCTCCAAGTGAGAGCCAAGCTCTCAGCCCCAGAAGAAACATCCTCTGTGCTCTGGGGAGATTCCCCTCAGTGGCGATGCCTGGTCATCATTCACAGTCTCTGACTGAGTTAATGCCAGCAGGGATTTCTTTTAAGGCACCCTGTTCTCCATTAGCAGTTACTCCCACACAGTGTTGCCCTGCCAGTGCTCACAGCCTTGGTCTCTGGTTTATGGTGCTGGAAGTCACGTGTTGTTCCAGCCCTCTCTGATGGAAACACGCAGCCAGAAAGGCCTGGATTTGCCCTATGGACTCTGTGGGCACAGCTGGCCTGAAGCAGGTAGCCTTCAGTCCGGAGGTCTGTGTGCTGGGGAGGCATCCAGAGGGTCCTGGAGAACTGAGCCGTCCTCTCAGATCCATGCTCGCCCCATGGAGCACTTGGAATGACTGGCTCCATGTGGGCGCATCTGGATAGGTGGCAAAAGCTGAGAAAGAAAAGTCTGGGTCAGCATTTCTTATCAAAGACAGATACAGGGCAAGTTTATTTATGCTGTATTTAACTTACCTATATAAAAGCCAGACAAGAATGTAGCCCTTGGCTCCCCAGTACTATTATGTTTTATTTGATGCTTTATGTCTGATTTCTGCAATTTTAGTGCTCATATTAATTATTTTTGAAAATTTCAATGAATAGGTCCAGGGGTTTGTTTGTTTGTCTGTTTATCCCCAAGTGATGTTCACTAAATAACAAATCTATGCAGTTCACTGAGCTGACTGAAGTCACACCACTGCTGTTTTCCTACTTCCCATGCAGTACTTCTCATGGACAGATGAGGCTGCTATGGAATTGGTTATTTCAGCTGGGGGAATGATATTTAGGGGACTGTCCCCTCGCTGCCAGATACTTGCTGAGGGCTCTGATAAGCCTTGACACAAGTAGTTACTCCTGTCTGGCTTCTTCTAATCTAGGTCACTATAAAGTGGAATAACAGAGGGCTGGCTACCCTTGTCAACTGCTTTGAGACTTTAGGTGATGCTGAAGGTGACCACCAGTTTCGCAGTGTGACACCTGTACCAGTGCTTCCCTGTTCTCTGCCGGTGTCACCTCGCTGCCACGGGCACATCCAAACTTTTGTTTGCATTTAGAGGGCACTGGGCTGCTTTGAGAGCTGCTTCTCCCTTCTGCCAAAACATTACTGCCTGGACTGCTCCTGCTGTTTTTTATCATAACATTAAGCTTGTAAATATTAAAGCACTGTCAGCTGAAATCCCTGGCTCCAGCACTGACTTTCAAATTTGTAGCCTGGCCTTAACCTTAGTACAAACAAATGCTTATTTAGGCTGTTTTGCAAGTGTATGATTTAATGACATCACCAAATTCCTGGCTAATCAAGAACTTTCCAGAAGCGAACAATAAATGGCAACAAGGCATATCCTTGAAGTAGATTTTATGTACAAAAACTGAGCATTAGCAATCTCGTTTTCAGTAATGAGATAAAAACCACAGAATCAGCTTTGAGGATCAAAGATACATCTTGTTCTACACATAACAATACATAGTTTGGGATGATGATGTGTAACAAGCAGCACACCTGACATCCTCTCAATGAAAAGCACTGTCTTCAGGCAGAACTGTTTGATATTTTTGTAAATCCAGAAGAAAATCATGTTGTATTGTCCCAAGAAGGAGCATCTAGTTAGAGCAGACCAAAACATTATTTCTCCCCAAGGGAAAATATTGAATGAACCACATCATTCTCTAGATAATGGACAAAAACCTTCTTTATTATGAAAACTTTATGCCTTTTCGTAAGTATTGATAATGCTGGGGGTGTGTGGGTGGAGAGCAGGTGGGTAGGAGTCCTAAATGGAAAAGCAAAAAGCAGAGTTATGAGGCCGTAATTTCTTATGAAATATTGCTCCATATGATATCTCTTTGCTTTAGGATACCTTCATAGAAGACAAATACTTTGCATTTCCTGCAGTCTTCAAGTTTTTGCTGGTTTTTGTGACTGCAGTACTTCTGAAAGGCAATGGGGAGGGGATAACTTAGGAAAGCCTTTATTTATCCCAATGATGTACAGTACCAACAGCAGTGGAAATTTCCTTGTGCTCTGGGCCAGTGCCTGAATCTTGTCTAAAATAATCTTCTTGTCTCAGAGCAATATCGCTCTCCAGCTCTCCCTAGCCTCCTAAGATGGGACTCATTGCTGTTCTTCCAAAACCATTTTCCTGTCCTTTAGAAATTGGGTGGTTTTCCCTCATTATCCTCTTCAGAGGTCACAGAGCAGAGGTTTCTGCATACAGAAATGGATTCAGGGGGTTCCTGGGTTGGGCTCCATGTCAGAGTAACTGGAACCCTTCCATCTTCTGTTTGCTTGGAAAATTCTGTCATTGAATCTGATTCTTACATTGTGGCTACCAAATGTTTCAGCTTCACAGCTCTGGCAGTAACAGCACTGGAGGTTTTTTCCAATATCAATCTGTTTGCCTCACTAATGCTATTGTAAAATTGTGAAATATTCCTCACAATTACTAGTAAGGGTTTAGGACTGTCCTGTTCATAAGAATTCCAATGAGGATTTCCATTCAGGGTTCAGAAAACTTTATTAGCACAGTTCTTTCATCCACAATGTCCAGAAACTCTTTTATGAAGTGATCAGATTGAAACTTGTCTTCACAGTTGCACAGTTTTTTCATGGCTGAAAGTAAAATCCAATGAGCTGGAAAATTCACTATATAGACCTCACCAGCCAGCTTCTGTTTAAATTAAAGAAAGACTCCATTTTAAAGAATAATAACATTATAAAAAAATAATTAACATGAGAATGAATATTTGCAGCCCTATTAGTCAGAAGCAGGGGAGGTAATGAGCAAGATTAAAATCAGTGCTGGCCTTTCCTGTTAGAAGTTTATGGGCATTTAATGAATTTAAATGGGAAAAGGAAGCTGATAATTGAATTATTTGTAAGAACTTTATTCAGCATGGTTTGAGTGATTGCTGTTGGCTTTCACTTCTGTGCTCCCCTTTGTCACCTCAACCTGTGCTCTGGAAGCACTGGATCTATATTTATTTATGTAATCGGGCAAACATGAGAAGCGTGCTATTGATTGCATTGACTGGAAACATGTAACCAGCACCAAGGAAAGGGGAACTGGAACAGGAACCAGCTGCTCAGGGAATGCTACAGCCACCTAAGGAGTTAGACAGGAGCAGGGAAGGCATTTGAAAGAGGTAACTGTGTTAGGCTGGAGAAATGCTTTTGGCCCTCCACACATGTAATACTCGACAGTTACATGGGGATGTGTGAGAAAATGAGATTCCTACAGGAAACTCTGGTTGGGCAGTTTGCCTTGGTCCATAAAGGAAGGCAGAGAACAGCAGAGCAAAGGCAGGTTCAGCCTACACAACTAGCAGGGAAAATGCTGCGACATGAATTAATTTTCATTAAAAAGGTGGAACAGCAGGAGGACAAACTGCAAGTCTCTGCAGATGGAAAGGGCAGTGGGAGGAAGGCACCAGCAGGGAAAATGCTGCAAATTGGTGTTTTGGAGAAAAGGCAAACGCATTCACCCTGTCAACTACGGGAGGTTTCTGTTAATTGCAGGCTGTGCGTGGTAGCTAATGTGTGTAGGTCCTCGAGGCTTTGGAGATGGTTTTAGTAGCTGAAAACCCCCAAAAACTGTTGGAAAAAAAATCTAACAAGTGAGTTATCCAGACACTGACATCCCTGCAGGCCAGTGGTCTGCGAAAAAACCCAGAAGGAACTTCTCCCTTCTCACAAAGGTCAATTCATTTACCACAAAAACAGCAGACATTGAAAGGAAGTAATTTTAAACTGTAAGGTTTAAATTGGCAGCAGGGGAAGACAAGTTGCCAAAATGTGTCTTTATTTTGTGTTTCTGAAAGCCTCAATTCCTCCTAGTGGAAGACTTCCATGTTTGGCCCCTTCACAGATACACTTGCATTTAATTTAATCTGCTGTGGTGCAGTCTGAAGGCTCAGGCTAAAAGAAATGTCCTGTGAAGCAAATCCAGAGCAGTTGGCCCATGGAGAACTCTGCACTGCTCTGCTTTTAGCACTAGAGGTGATTTTTGAGGTGCATCAGTGAGAGCTGCACTCACCAGGTATCTAATGGGGATATTTGCCATGTGGGAAGAAGCAATGGGGTTTGGTTCTGGAATTTCCCAAATGCAGTTTTTCTGTCTGGGTGTGAGGACTCCAGTAGCTGCAGGAACTTCACAGTAGCCCCTGTGCATGAGCAAAGCTTAAGGAAAAAGAGATTACAGTAATGCAGATCTGTGGAAATAGCTGAAAAGGGACAATAGGATAGCAGATGTGAGTTCTCAGTGAGTGTACAGGACAGCTCTGAAACTCTAAAATTGCTTTGTAATAAGTTGTACAGAAACCTTTCTACTTATTACACACATGCAAAGAAGTGACAAGTGTTTTGTAAATGTAGTGGTCAGATAAGGAGAATAATTGAAATGTTAATTCTAATCATATGCTATGCTCATGCATTGATTTTTTAATTCATGTTATCCACTAATTAGTTAATGCCTGTAAAGTGCACTGAAGATAGAAAATGCTAGAAATTACTATGGACTATTGTCACTATCATTATCCACTAAGTTTAAATCGTTCTTGTACATTTTAAGTGGATTATTGAGATGTAAACTTAGCGAAGATGATTTCATACCAGAGGCTGTCCTTAGAATCCCGGTGAAGAGAGCAGCTGCAGTGCCCATCCATACAAATCAGGATACTACCTTGTTTATGCAGAGATTGATACAGAAATCTTCTTAGTTTTGTTCTACACGAGCATTGCATCTGATGGCTTCTCTCTCCCCCAAAATGCTCCTTGTTTAGGGCCAGGCTGGCATGCATTCAGCCTGGCCTGGTGATGGTATTGCTACAGAGGGATGTGTCACAGGGCTAAGCAGTGATTTATGTCCCTGGAAGATGAGAAACAAGAAGACTATAGCACAAAGATGAGAAGATTTTTGATTTCTCTGTGGGATCAGCACATTTCTGTCACCCTTTGAAGAAGGGGAGTTGTCTTTAAAGCAATAGTATCTTTAACAGGATCTGGTTGTAGTTTGTTCTCTTTTCTTTGTATGTCTGTAATCATGATGAAGCCCTCTGACTTTGTCCTTCATTCTTGTTTGAGCTTTGAAAGTTTGTATGGAAAATAACTGTTTCTATTCAGCCTTATTTATTTATTTATTTATTTGTGCATAGCTGCTTTTGAGGGGAACATCAACATCTGATCCTCTTGGATCCTCTTGGAAGAAAACGTCTGCAAAGTTTTCCTTTCAATTTGGTCCAAACTGCTTCTCCCCACCCCTGTGATAGATACTCTGGGTTTGTGTAAAGTTGAAGATGGTCTAATTCCAGAACCTGCTTTATTTCCAGAAGTAATTTCTCAGCTGCACATCTTCCCACATCTGTTTGCAACAGGGCTCTGTGTTCTGCATTTTTTCCAAATGTTTTGATTTTAATGGTTATAAAAACCACTGTTAAAAAATCTCCCACAAAAAAAAAAAAAAAAGCATTATAGTGGAAAAAAGAATACAAACACATTTGCTCTTTTTAAAAAGACATTTATCAAAGTTCAGTCAGCTGAGATTTTCTGACACATGGCTGACTTGCAAAATTCTCTTTAACATCTTTGCATTTTTGATAATGTAAGGAAGTACCACTTGGATTACTGCAACTGTGTGAAGATTTTAGTTGACAAGAGAAAAAAGCAGGCAATGTGATTTTTTCCCCTAATTATTTTTTGTTAGCTATTTCCCTCTTCTGATTTTGTTTCTGTCATTTTCTTTGTCTAAATGTCATTCTGTTTTTAAAAAGAGATGAGGAGCAAGGCTGGTAAGAAGTAATTGAGCAGGTTATAAGTCCAGGACTCCTTGCAAACAATGGAAAGCCGTGTTTTGGAGCTAGTGGGTTTTGGGACAAATTCTAAAATATCTAACTGGTCTCTGCCTCCATAGCACTGAATTCCTATTAAAAACTAATGAAGTTTGTTTCCTTTCATAATCACAACTTTCTGTTAATCACTTATAGGATCTTAGGTAGTGGCATCATATCCCCAGTCCTTCAGGACTGAACCAAATTTTCCCTATCCACAGATATTAGAAGGTTGCAATCTGTTCTTTAGCCTTGAAGAACATTGGCTGAGTCAGCCTAGGGAATCTCACTTCTGGGTTAGATCCTCCTTTGTTTCACATGGTGCTGAAGCTGCAAGAGATTGCTATGCGAGGATCTTTGTGCACATTGTTTATCTAATGTTGTAAACAGATAAAATGCTCATCCCTTGAAGACTGGGGGTTGGGGTTTTTGGTGTCTAATATTTACTTGTTGGAAACAATTGTTTCAACTGCAACTTATCAGTTTGTTTTCAGAACCGCTTGCCCTTGGCATTTTTCACACCTCAGCTGTGACAAAATGTACAGCAAAGAGATTCTCTTTTCTCTCCTTGTGTATTCCAAACATTATGGTGTGTGTCATCCCAAATTGCTGGGAAGTGACTGAGGTCAGCAGGATTTTGCTGGCCATTCTCAAGGAATGGTTTGTGCTTTACTTAAATTCAGTCTTATTTTTTGAAATTGCTAAGTTGCCCTCTCTCTGTTTTAGCTCTGTTTCATTCAGTTTAGAATGTCCAATCTGGTCTGTCATGCCTGTGGCTGTGCAAGCCATACACAAGGATTTTCTCTACTGATAAATTCCTGCTCCACTTAAAAACTCAAACAAGCCAAAAAACCCCTCACTCCAATGCCCAGTTTCCTGAGTTCATGCATTTCCTCTGGAATTGATTAATTAATAATAGCTCAAAGGAGGATGCTTAGAATAGAAATCCTGATTTGGGTGTTCCTTTTGTTTTGCTGTTCCTGTTCATAAGCAAATAGACCAAAATCTCCAATAACATGCATATCATTACAGCACAGTATAATGATACAGCATGTAACATTAAGTTGGCACTAGATAGAGTAGTTCACTTACCTAATATATTGAACATAGCCTAATTAAATATTTAATGGATTTTTCCTGCTGAGAGGAATCAGCAGAAAAACTAACGAGTGTGTTCTTGAAGATGAAAGTTGCAGAGGAAGGTGATCTGTGGGGATTGTTGTTCATTCAATAACCTCATGAGCTGCCTCTCCAATTACTGCATACCTTCCTTCCAAGAGGGGCACTGCATACGTTGATATGTAGATGCATCTTTCAGCGGCCCAAAACCAGGAAAAGAACTTCAAAGTCTTACTGTATGACATGATGGTAAATGTTCAGTTGGTTACTGTATGCTGAACTGACAATAAAGCTGTGGTTTGTTCCTTCCTTAGTTTAATGTGAGTGCAGCTTTGCAGTGAGAAATGCCCACATATTAAGTGGGACAGTCAGATTTAACTAATTCTGCCTCTTTCCTTTGCAGGAACCAGAGGTCTAAAGGTGTATCTTGTAAATTCTAGGGGCACTGTCTTTTTATGGACTATATTGAGGACAGCCCTCTCCTTTAGTGGTTCTATAGCCCCAGCTCCAAGGGATCCCACTCCATGGCTGGGGGTCTCAGATGCTATTGCAGTGCAAATAAGTAAGTAAGGCTCAACGTGGATAATACACCACAGTCTTTGTTCCATCCTGAATGGCATTGTCAGAGCTGATAATTAATTAATTTTTGGAGCCATTGGTGTCTGCACAGGGCTGGAGCAGGTGAACAGTTTATCTATTAGAAGGCAGCTTCCTTCTAGAGTTCTATAGTTTCCAACTGATGTGAAAGCAATGACTTTAGATCCAGCTGGGCTTTAATTCCAGCTAAAACTTAGAACTCCTCTAGGTATTGTGATAGTTTTACTGCCGTACTGTTAACTCTTCTTTTCTGGGCAACTTTTCTTATTTTTCTCATAAAAAAACTAATCTGTAGATAGCAATTTAAAAATGGCAAGAGGTGTCTGCTGTCCTAGTCAGACTCTGTGTTTACTGAGCCCTCTCACTGACACTGTGAATGAGCCCAAAGGGCTCTGAGCGCCAGCTCCTTCACCCGTGTTATTGCCAAGTTCCACCAGAGCCCTGTGAGGAATTGCCAGTGAGCTGGAGACCCAAGGCTTGCTCAGATGTGGGATATAAACCCTAAGAAATATTGCAGTCATTTTTAAACTGCTGGAGCAGCACAGGGAATGCACTCAATAGGAAGTGCCATGTTCAGTTAGATAAGCTCTGAATGCTTTGCTTCATAGGAGCCCAGACATTGGATGGTTTTGTTGTTGTTGCTGTTGGGTTTTTCTTCTGTGCTTTTCATTTTGTTTGTTTGTTTTTTAATTAAAAAGGAATGAGGAAAAAAATCCTAGTTTTGAAGAACAGGGATAAGGAAATGGGAATTATCAGGTCTGCAACTGCTATAAAGGAACTGAATGTTATCACGGCCACATCTCTTGGAGAGGTTATGTTACTCCTGCTGCTTTTTATTATCTGAAAGTTAAAGGGCTTTTGTCTTGGAATTCTTTATTGCAGCAGGAGCTGTGCAGAGCTAAGCACCCCTCAGATGAAGCCTGGGTTAGGGCTGGCAGGGCAGCATTGCAGGTTAACTTGTCAGGAAATGAGCTGCTCCTGAGATGCTGTCCTGGCTCTGGAGTCCAAACAAGGAGGGACATTGTGGAAAGCAGCACTTCAGGTGCTGTGGCCTGGCCACTGGTTTTGGAAAGTGCCGAGATGGACTTAGGCTTGCAGTGAGGACATGAGACTGATATGGACTTATGGGCAAATGTCTCCTGTGGGTGTTCCTTAGTTTTAGGCTTCGCTTTCATTACTTGGTTTCCAATTTTGTACTCAAGGACCTGTGCTTGGCTGGATGAATGGTTTTGCTTGTGTTTTTAAACCAGTCTAGTATTTAAGTGACTCCAGGGAAATCTTCAAAAGAATCTAATTTTGCTTCTCTGTAAATAGGTAATCCTAGTAAAGATGTAAAAACCTTAGGATGGGAAGTTTGGATAATTTGGAAGTCTCTGGAATTGTTTCCCACTGAGCTGCACTGTAGAAGCTGTCAGTGAAGCAGCAAGAGACAGGGAGAAATTGCCTCCTGCAACAGACCACTGATGTTTCTGTGACAAAGTAAGTGGTGAATAAATAACCAATGATTTCACAACAGAGCCCACCATACTGCAGGCAAAATCTGAAATTTTGGGAGATCTGTTGTAAATTACAAAATCTTGCCCTTACCAAGGAAGGAGCTGGATGTAAAAGGCCATCACATAACCATGAGTCAGTCAGAGTGAGTGGATGGGTGACTAATTCAAATGTTTTTTGCTAAATTAAGATGATTCTAAATGAAAAACAGTGTTACAAACCATTGGAGGTCTGTCCTGTTGTAGATCACTTTTACTTAAGCACACATAGCTTTATAAAAAATGCAGTGAGTAATCACTTTTTGTAAAAAGGTTTTATTAACAAGTATCAATAATGCCTGTCTGGGTTTGAAAAGACAGGTGTCTGTTAAGGAAAGCAGGAGCCTCCCCTGAAGTGGGAAATGTAAACCCCCTCCCTCTTAATTGTTCTGATTTTGAAAATTAAGGGGCTCTCAGGCAAGGATATAGGAGCAGGAATAACAGTTCTTTATTAGGGAAGAGGAAAATGAAATAAAATAAAATAATAATAATGAACAATACAGTACTACAAAACAACACTGACAGAGTCAGAATACGACCTGAAAGCCTGTTGGTAGCAGTCCAGCTGAAGTAGTAGCTGCAGTCCTCTGCAATGACAGATGTAGTCCTATTGTAGCAGTGATCCTGGAGAATGGTGGAGGTTTCCTCAGTGGGAAAACAGGCTACTCCTCTCAGAAATCCAGTGGAAAAGGCTGTTTTTAGCGTCCCACAGCCCCAGGATATATCCACGAAGCAGTGTGTGGCTCCTCCCCCTTGGGCAGAGCATCTCCCAATGGGATGATGGAACTTTATCAGTCATGGAATGACACTCAATGGCCCATTAACGGGAGATATTTCCCGGAGGGAGGATCGATTTTGGAAGAGATAAGAAAAACTGCCTAATTAGATAAGAAAACTGCCTAATTAACATAACATTAACTGTCACACCTTTAACAGATGGCAAATAGAATAAACATATTGTCTTTTAACCCATGACAATGCCTTAATCTCATTCCAATGCTTGTGCTTACTAAGTATGTTATAAATGCTTAAAGCTCTATTGATGTCTTAGAGGAGGACAGAAGGTCTCCATCTTCATGTCTGTAGATACTGTGCCAGTATTTGCCATTCTCCCAGGGCTAGGGAAGCAAAGGATGATGCTGTAGGACATGTACCTTGTCTCACTCCCCACTGTGTGTACTTTATTTCCATCAACAATAGTGGAAAGAAGCATCTGGCCCCGTATTAACTCACTAATCAAGTATGAACAGGAAGCAAAGTCCAGTGTTACCCAAATGAAGAATGGGAGCACAATTAAAACAACCCCACAGATGCTCTGGTTATGTGTCTCTGTTGAATCCCAGCCAGAACAAACTGTCAATTCTGCAGAAAAGTTGCCAAGCCCTCCATGATAAAATCAACCCCATAAAAATGCTATAATTAACCATTTCCCTCTAACATCTATGGATGCCTTTAAGTTATTGTTTCAGGAATGTTTTCTGCTGAGTTGGAAAGGTGCCTGTTTCCATATTTGATGTTGTCTCTAAGGATCAGCCATCAGTCCACTTGTTTAACCTTGGGCAGTTATAAAGCATGTTCATTTACATGAACCTCACTGAGATTAACAGGCGGGTTCAGGAGCATGGGCCAACACCTGCAGAAGCAATTTCTCTGTCAGTTTGAATGGCAGTATCTTTTCCAGGCTCAGGAAAAGCTCTTTTCCTTACTCAGCTCCTGTGAGTAATCCCTGACTTGGGGATCCTGAGTTTGTCCTGGAGGAGGGACACACAAGTCTGCAACTGAAATAAAAGGCAAAGTACCTACACGAGACCTTCCAGAAGTTTTCATTCTATTACAGATTCCAAGTGAAAGCTGCAAGTCTGACTGAGACACAGGCACTGCCTAAGCTTAAGCAGGACATTCTCATTGGTCTCCACTCCTCTCCTCTGGGACATCTTTGGTGGCTGTCCTGAGTCAGGGTGTGTTTAGTCTGCTCCAAATTCAGGCTTCTGTCAGCAGGGATAGACTTGTTCCATCTCCATCCCTGGCCTTGTGTGCTCCTTCCACCTTCCTTGCATTCCATACAGCTTTTGTGAGCCAGATCAGTGCAGTCACCCATGGGAAAACCAGTTATTATTCATAAGTGGTAGATTTTAACATTATTTTTTCATTGACTCACAAAGCTGATCCAGTTTACCACACGCTTGCATGGTTGCTGGACTATAAGGGAGGTGTAGGTGGCAGCAGGAAGAAGTTCACAGAAAACTTTGCTTTGTGAGAATTTCTGGATTATGAAATGTGGAGGTAAACTTCTCAACAATTTCAAGAAAAAATTATGTAGTTAGTTTTCTTACAGAATAAATATAAACTATTTACCACAAGTAATTAAGTAAAGGGGTTTAAATTGCAACTTCTGAAATTTTAAAAACCTCAATGGCTAATTCAAGCTGAGCTTCCTCTCTCTCTTCAGACTATTAATCTGAAAACTTTTTTTTCTAGATTTCTTTTACATTTTCTCCTAGTTGGAAATACATGAACTTCCTTCTCTCGCAAAAGTATTTCTGGGTTGAGAAAAGTGCACGTTGCCTGGTTTGGTTTGCTCAAAGTTGGCCATTTACGTTCACCTGTGGTCAAGTGAGGAGCAAAGGACAAGGATTCCATCTGTAAATGCTTTGAATACAAAGGTGTCTGTACTGAAGGATTTTGTTTGTGGCCAGCTTCAGCTAGATGGCATTATCAAAAATATCCTTTGTGCAGTGGAAGTGGACATGCAGTGAAGTAGGAAATACTATGTGGGTGGCCTGGTGTCAGAAAAATAACTTTCATATGTACCAACACTCTGTGAATACTACTGGAGGCTCCATTAGGAAAAGTTGATCTATATTGTATTGTAAAATGCATTATCTAATTTATGCTGGTACAGTGACTACAGGAGTGGCAGTCAGGGCTGGAGAGTGAATCCTATGATGGTGAAAGAGCTGGAGGAGGAGTAAATGGATCTTGCGGCCAGTAAGAGCTGGCACAGCTGGCATTGACAGCAGGGATCTGGTTTTTGTGACCATGGCACCCTCTTTGAGTGTCAAGGACTGTTAGGAAGATGTGGGATCCACCCGGCCAAATGAGGCAAAAGCATTTTTGCTGATGTGCTGGCAAAGCTGCTGAGGAGGTCTTTAACCTAGGGATGTACAGAGAGAGCTGATGACAACAACACAAATGAGGGAATAATGGACCAGATTGGTGGGCAAGAGATGCATGGCTGGGGGGCTGCCATGGTGGAGAGAGACTCTGTAGGGACAAGATTGGAAAGCAAGGGAGGAGAATTCTCTCCTTGGTTAGAGATGGGAAGGTGTGGAGCTCTGCTTAGGGAGCAGAGAATGAACAGGCTGCATGGGAGAGCAGCTGGTGTTGGGGATGCTGTGTTGGGTGTCAGCTACAGACACATGACGATGGGAAGAGCATCTAGAAGCAACTGTAACTAAAATTACTTGAACTTTTATTTTTAAAGTTCTCTCCACTTCCTTCCAATTTGGGAATGACATTTTTGAAGTCTGAACTCCTCTTAAAAGTATTTTTGGAAGGTCTGAACAAAAACAGTTTTGCCATCTTTGTGTAAAATGACTACTAGGCAAGTATTTGGCTATGACGTATTTTTGGCAGAGAGCTATTGAACAGCTTTAGGGCCTCATTGGAAATGTCCAAGAGTTTTTAAAATCATCAGATAATTATTATTGGTTATAATAATCCTTAGAGACTCCGCTCAGCAGTCAGAGACTTAAAGCACTCGAGGGTCTGCAGACACCAATGAAAAACAAGTCCTTGAGGATATGCCAGAGAAATTTTCCATCAACAATTGCTCAGTATCTGCACATCCAGGCATGAGCAGGACACAGCAGTGACAATGTTACCGAGCTGGCAAAGCATGGTCAGCTATGAAGATTTAATTGGCTGCAGATCCACATTGCTGCTGGCATTTGGCACGTGTTGTGAAGGAACTGGAAGGATGGACAGGAACTGCCATCCCCCTTGCCACTGGACAGAGGCTGCAGCAACCCCAGCACTGCAGTCTCCAAACTCATTTGCCCAGACTCTCCATTTCAGGCTATGAATGAGAATTATTCAGGAGAGTATTGCAAAAATGCAGCTTTAATGTGAAAATTAGTGTGTTTGTTTTGGGTCAGTTGTGGTCCTCACCACTGACAGTAAAGCCCAGGAGTAGGGAAGTACTTGGCATTTGGGCAGTGAGGTGGACTGTCTAAAAGAAAAGTTTTAAACTTGCCAGGAAATGGGAGTAATTGTTACACTTCCAACTCTGGTTTTGGTCTTGTTGCACAAGCGTGAGTGAATGTGAAATTAGATCCTCTCCATGTAGAAACGTTCCAGATTAGTTTCACTTGATACATTTTTGCTTTTATTATAGACCTACATTTATCCCAGACCTTTGAAGTTTGAACTACTTCCAGTGTCCATGCTCCGTGAATTCCCCTGTCTCACTGGTGCCTGTACAATAATGCTGTGCCTCCTGAAGACACAAATGTGGAGGTGCTTCATATTTGTGGGGAGCACGGTGTCCCCTGGAGCTGTTCATCTCAGATCCGTCCTTTCCATGGCTCCTTGTGATCAAAAGCTGTGAAATGCTGCTCTAGAGAAACACTTGTAATGTTAAGGCAAGTGGACACTCTTCCCTGAAGCTTTTGGATTAAAAAGTTCTTGGACATTTTTCAATTAAGTGTTTATTTCATGGATGGCTATTACTTTGAACTTTTAGAAATCCAACACCATGTGACCTTTCATCTCATACACTGCTGAATTAGAAGAAGAAAAGCCTTTATTTATTGCTGCCAAGCTGTTCTTTTTCAGTTGCATTAAAATGAAATATATTTGGACATAAAATATGACAACTCCTTTTCATGGCTTCTTACTATATTTTTGCTTTGGCTGGTCAGATGCTTTTATCTCAAGCTTTGTTCTTTGCAGTGGAAAAAAAATCAGAGGATTTAAGAGAGTGATAGAGTTTGCAGAGAAAATAAAATTTTCATACAATACTTGGTGCTGCTCAGGAAATGGGATTTCTTGCTGGCAAAGCTCTGTGCTTGGTTGGAGCTCTTGTTGACAGTGAAGGGCTTTGGGGTTCCTGCAGGTGAGCCAACATGCCACTCTCCTGTGGCACGGGTATTTCTTGGAACAGGGGCAGAGGATCCTGAGCAGCAGGCTGAACCTGTGGGATGAGCTTAAGTGGAATTCCCATGCCAGGACCCATCCTGGATGGAATCATTGTCTGGCATGTGACTGGGAGACTGGAGGGACGTGGAAAATGGATCAGCTGAAAGAACATCTCTTCATGACATTTGGGAAGGGAAAACATGGAGGACTTGAGTGGTGAAAAGTCCAAGTGTAGCCCACGGTGGATAGGAGCAGGAGAACTTTTATTGTGGTCAAGTACAGATGGCATTTCAAGGAGAGGATCAGCAGTAAGAACAAAGGAACAGTATTTGATTTAACCATTCTAGCAGCAACTTTTAAACAGGACTAAGAGAAGAAAATAATCCTTGTTCTGGTCCTCTGGCATTGGCAGGAAAATGCCAATGGCTGGGACAGTGATGTGGGACAGGTTCTGCAGCTGCCTGTGCAGAGCCAGCTACAACCTTGTGATCTGCCAGTGCTGGCATTAACTACTTCAATTTTCCACTCAAGAACTAGAAATCTTCTTTAATACTACATAATACTAAAATTGCAGAACTGGAGGTAGGAAGGGCCCATTAAATGAGGCAGCCTCCTCTGCCCACAGGGGGGTTGTTCAGGGGAAACTTTGTGATTGAAAAATAGGGATTCAACCAATTACCCCGCTTATAGTTTCAGCTCATCCACCTCTGCCTCTGAGATCTGCCGTATCATCTTTCTTTGTAAGCAGCATGAATGGATTATCAAGTTTCATTCTCAAATCGTCTGCAAGGCAGATTTATGCAGAGTCTTTGTATCTGTAATTGAATTGGGGAATGTGAGTCTGTTGCTACACTGCGGCTGAACATTCCTAGGGAAGGTGTATAAACAGCCCAAGCCTAATTCCTGTGAGGGGTTTAACTCATGGCATGCGACCTTCAGCTGGAGTAAGGAGCTGCACTCAGGTTCGGTGCGAGCATGTCGGTGCCTGCGAGCTGCGCTGAGCTGGGGCGGTGCTGCCCGGCGGTGATGTAATGTGACCTCTCGCCAGCCGCTCCACTGGAGGCATCGCACTGATTCGCGGGCGGCTGCGTTTGTGCCTCCATTCCCCGGGGCGCGGCGATCATCGGCCGGGACTCGGGGTCGAGAGAGCTGGGATGCTGCCGCAGGTGTGTCCCGGCCGCAGGTGTGTCCGTCCCTTGGGCGTGTCCGTCCCGCCCGCCGCATGGCTCCGGCCGCACTGGCGGGCATTGGCCAGCAGGGGACGCCCGCGAGCCGCGCGGGGCCCGCACCGCCCCCGCCCGCACGTGGCGCGCGCCCCGCTGAAAAGCCGCGAGCGGCTTCGTGCCTGCCACTGGCGCCGGCGGCGCCCGCCCTGCTCCGTCCTTCTCGCTGCTTGCCACTAATTCCCACTCCTTCGCCGCCGCCTGGCCCGCTCTGCCCACCGCCATGGTGCGCGGCATCGGCACTTCGTATCCTCCCCTGCATCCTGCAGCCCGGGGGCGGCGGGTACCATGAGAGCCACCGCGCATCCCTGGCGCTGCGACGCGAACCGGGCGCACGCAGCTGGCGCTGACCTGTTGCAAGAGCCAGGCTTGTCTTGGGGATCTTTTGTCTAGGTCATTTTTCTATTTTTTTTTTCCCCTTCTCGACGGGGGAAGTTTGCTCCCCATCCTGTGGCTCGGCTTCCTCCACACCCTTTCCTCCTCCTTTTCCTCCTTTTTTCCAGGATCCGCTGCCGGGGCCAGAAGAGGTCTCCCTAGTTACCTCCGGCCCAGCGCTGGAGTTGGGGGCAACTCGCGGGCTCCGGGCTCCCCCTTTCCCCCGGCGGCGGCGGTGGGGCGGCCCCGGGAGTGCGGGGAGGTTCCGCGAGTGCCCCGGGCTGCTGGGCCGCCACCATGTCCAAAGTGGCGGCGGAAAGTTCCGGACCAGCGCCGGCCGAGGACTTGTCCAAGGTGTCGGACGAGGAGCTGCTTAAGTGGAGCAAGGAGGAGCTGATCCGCAGCCTCCGCCGCGCTGAGGCCGAGAAGATGAGCGCGATGCTGGACCACAGCAACCTCATCCGCGAGGTGAACCGCCGCCTCCAGCTCCACCTCGGCGAGATCCGCGGCTTGAAGGTAGAGGAGTGGGCAGGGTGGGACCCCTGAAATTTGTGCGGTGTCTCCCGCCGGGAGCGATCTTGTCAGGTGGATGGTCTGGGAGGAGCCGCTCCCGAGAACCGCATGTGAAGTGGATGGGGACTGGGGTGAATAGCGTTTGATCCCGCTTAATAATCAAGTGTCCAGCTAGGAGAAGACCAGCTATTCGGCAGGCTGTGGGGCACAGCTGGTTTATGCTCTGCCCCGCTATTCTTTTGGGTTGATAAAAACGCTGAAGTCCTGTCAGCTTTGTGTTAGACTTCCGTGGTTGTGAGTGAGGTTAAATGATCCTGCCTGAAGTGCACGAGAAATAAGGATTTCTGTAGCTCACGCTGTTTTCTGTCACTATTTTCAGACGGCTTAGTCTGTCAGGCAGACTAGTAGGCTGCTGGAGAGAGCTGGTCATTTCCAGGATGCAATGCAGTGTGTGGCAAGTGATGGCAAACCCTTGGGCTCGGGTTTGGGATGATCAGAACCAATCCCTAATTTATTGTCTGAAAAGATATCTGGTAACACATCTCTGAGCAAACCATCCTTAATTGTGTGCTTGTGCAGGCTGCAGTCAGAGGCAGGCCAAGTCTGTGATGGCTTATTTGTTCTTAATTTCACTCTCTTGGTGGATGAGAAGCTTAGTTCCTAATGCTTCCTTTCCAGTTCTGAGGACTGGGAAGAAAAGTGTGACTATTTACAGAGCATTACCTTGCTTGTGGATTATAGACCTAGAAAGTTACTTTAGAGTAGGCAGGACTACAAAACATTTTCTGGCTTATTGCTCTGAGAATTTTCAAGAAATTCCTTCGGTGAGGTGAGGTTGGAGGGAAGAGACAGCGATGCAGTGTGGGTTTTTTAATTATTATAGTAAAGTGCATTAGAGGAGAGTTCTTCACTTGTAGAATGGCTTTAAATTACAGAATTATTGAGAAAGTGTCTTTGATAATAGTGTGGCATAAAATAAATAGCTTGTGGGGGAAGATAGTTCCTGACTCCCAAGTTTTTATGTTCAGCAAAGTATCTCTGTCTCTTTGGTGGTGTCTGAGGGTAAAAGAGACCCATCTGCGGTAGTATTGAGTAAAGCTGAAGCTTGTCGTTTAAATGTAAGTTCAGTTACAACAATAGTGTCTTTCTAGTATCCCAGTTACTAGCAAAAGTATCTGGATTTCTGCATCTTCCAGATAACTGACCAAACACACTTAAGATGAGTAGAAAGGAGTCACAAATTCCTCTCTCAATTACAAACTCCTTAAGTCTTTTTTGACTTCTGCCTTTTGTTCAGATGCCTCAGCTGGAACTTTCAAAAAGAATCTGGGAGGAGGAGGTTTTTTTGAGCCCTGTATTGGAGTCTGGAAATCTCTCTCCTTTGTCCTGTGTGAAATAACTGCTCCATAAGTAAGAATGACCAGCTGGATATGTGTCTCCTGCTTCCTGACTGAGGAATTGTGGACTTCTGCAGCTTTTTTTATTCCACCATGGGATCATTTCAAACACCTCTCACTAGCAGAAGTTTTTAAGGACACCTTAAAGCTTGATTGAGATTTTTTTTTTTTCCATTGTCAAGTACAGGTTAAAATTGTTAAAATTCCAAGTTATTTTGAGATAAAACTCAGACAAATACAGGCATTCATGCACCTAAATCTGGTGGAGTTACAAAAGCTTCCTTTTCTTAGGAAACTGCTGAAATGGTGTTTCCGTAAGACTGCTTTTTAACAGCTTTGGCTAATCTCTAGTTGTAATGTCATACATCAGGAATGAATATGTAGATGATGGGAGAAAGATAGATAAATATGGTCACAAGTCCAAACTAGAAGGATAAAATACTGAAAATGTTTTTATTCTGCTGTAGTAATACCCTGAACATTTTTTGTTCAGAGCATTTGCTTCAGACTGTTCTTCCCTTAGGGAAGGGCATAGAATCATATACTTCATTTTGTTAAGGGTGAAAAATCTAAGCAGATTATTTCATTTCAATGGTTGAAGCAGTCCTGGTCAACTGATGACTGACAAGGTTTTCTATGCCAATCAAAAAAAATCCAGTCAAACCCCTATCTTTAAAAAAATCTCTAAAACGGTCATCTTTATATGTGACTATGCTTTAGGGAATAGGGAGTGTAAGTGTTAATAATTAATTATTTAAGAGAGATTACAATTTCTGATGTACCTTGCGCTTTTATTTAGCAAAAATTCACAGGTGAATATTTCTCATGGGACTGAGATCATCATGAGAGCACTTACAGTCTTTGCCCAATTTGGGAGCTAAATTACTCAGATATTTAGCATGAAAATTAAGCACCTGAAACGTTTCTGCTGTATCAGAAATTAGAAATTATCTCTGAGCTAAGGGCAGTTTTTGCTGGACAGCAGCTTTGTTTGCTCAAAGCACGGTGCTGTTACAATGTGCCAAATCTACACATGGAATAATTTATGCCTCACTGGAGTGCTTAAATATGAGTTTGCAACAGAGCTGTCCACTGGCCTCTGTAACAGTTGAACATCAATTCCTTTAGACTCCTTTGTCATTATAATCTTTCTTTTAAAGGACATCAACCAGAAGCTGCAGGAAGATAACCAGGAACTGAGGGACCTTTGCTGCTTCCTGGATGATGACCGGCAGAAGGGCAAGAGGGTGTCCCGTGAGTGGCAGAGGCTGGGCAGGTACAGTGCCAGTGTCATGCACAAGGAGGTGGCCTTATACCTGCAGAAGCTGAAAGAGCTGGAAGTGAGGCAAGAAGAAGTGGTTAAGGAGAACCTGGAGCTGAAGGAGTTGTGTGTGTTGCTGGATGAGGAGAAGAGTGGAGGGGCAGGCAGCCGGAGCTCTATCGACAGCCAGATCAGCCTGTGCCAGTTGACTGCTAGCAGTGCGTACATCAGAGATGTTGGGGATGGCAGCAGCACTTCCAGCACGGGCAGCACAGACAGCCCAGACCATCACAAACACCACCCAAGCACCAGTCCAGAACATCTGCAAAAACCTCGGGGGGAAGGAAGCCCTGAGCATCAGAAACACAGGAGTATCAGCCCAGAGCACTTGCAGAAGCCCAGGAGTTCTGGTAGTCCTGATCATCACCTGAAAGGGCCGAGCCCTGAGCATCACAAAACCATTGTCAAAGTACCTGAACAACAAAAGCACAGCAGCAGCAGTCCAGAAACTATCCCAAAGCATGTTTTGAGTAGTAGTCCTGAACACTTTCAAAAGCAGAGGCCTGGCGGTAGCCCTGAGCATCAAAAGCACAGCGGTGGCAGCCCAGATCATCTTCAAAAGCACACGCCCAGTGGAAGTACAGAGCACCTGCACAAGGTGAGGGGTACGAGCCCAGAGCATCTCAAACAACACTATGGAGGGAGCCCAGAGCACCTCAAACACCTCAGCGGAGGCAGCAGAGAAGGTACCCTCAGGAGACAAGTGACAGATGAGCTGTCCCCTCACCACAGGAGTTCGTACAATGGAATGAATGGTGGGTCAATACTTGGAGCGAAAGCTCACTTTGAAAATTGCTAAGGTAGTTTTGGTGTTATTCCAGCTATTTCTGCAGCAGGAATGGTGTTTGATGTGAAACGAAAGGCAATGAGTCTGGTGTTACCATTATTCCTTTAGCAGATAATTTTATTGGAGTATGCAGGTTTGTCCATCCAGCAAGTGTGGCGTAGGATAAAGAAGTAGAGGAAAAGTATCTTTTGAGTGTTAGTGTAGTGTATCAAGGAGAAGCTCTCAGCCCTGACCCTGCTCTGTGGTTGGTAGATGTAAACTGTTTGTCCCTAGGTGGATTTGTGTTTGCATAAGAGAGGAATTGCATTCTGTTTCTTGTCCTGCCTATATCTGAGTCCGCAGAGTGGAGGTGAGTGTCTCCAATTTAATTTCTACCTTCCTAATCTGCCTTGTCTGTAGCTTTAGAGTTTTTAAAATTTCCTGTTTATTGATTGAAGGCTTCTTATATCCTTTTCAATAAACTTTGGAAAAGACCCCAGATGAGGAGTAGGCTCTACTCTCATCTGATGATATGAATCTGATGGCTCCTAAAGCTTTTTGAAGCCTTGAGTTTGCATATTTTTAATCATAACAAATTAAAAATTTAGGAATATCGAGAAGAGGTTTCTTTGCTGTTGTTATTGCTGCCTTTTAGAAAGGTTTCCAATAAACATGACTAGTTCTTAAGAGCTGTGTATCCTGACTTATCAAAATAAATGCTTTGTCTTGGGAGACTCACAATGTAAATATTTTGTTATTTTGAAAGCTACAAAGTTCAGATATCCTACTCTGCTGTAGAAATAACTCATTTTAGACTTAGCAGAATTCCTATAGCCTGCTGCCTTTTATTTCTTCCATGTGCTTTGGGATGTTCTCATGAAGCCAATTAGTGTCCTAGTTGAAAACCCTTTTCTCAGCTCTTTACACTTAGATTTGAAATCGAGCTCTGCAGAAAGTGATGACTTTGCCTTAGCAAATTGTCTTGGATTGAGTTCATGTGTTTCCATTTCACAAACAGCTGTGAGAAGCTGTGTTGGCATCAATGGAAGTGACCACTTGTAGGATCTGCTTGTGAGATGGGTGCTGTCCTCAACTTTTGTCACACTGGTCCAGTTACCTGTTGGGATTAACTTGCACAATGCCTTCAGTTAACCCCTCTCTGCAGGGGCAAATCCATGTTGTTTTCAATGAAATTTGTATTTTTGACAGGGCTGACTAACCCGTGGTAAGTGTAGAGACTCCGCTTTTTAAAGACTTTAAAATGATTAATAAGGTGAGTGTGTGAAAAATACATGAAGATATGTAATACAGAAGTTATTAAAGTTGGTCTTACACAACTTTCATTAAATGCTGTATTTTTTTCCATTCAATTTTTTGTGTTTACTATGGACCTTCTGTAAGTAGCATGAAGTATGGAACCAGACTTCCTAAAAATGTCTTGTTTCTTGCACCCATGATGTTCATCAGTCCACCACAGTATATGCAGGAAGGTGATCCAAAGTTTTAAGTATGTATTTTTAAAAATCACTCACAGGGGAAGGATGATATGGTTTTTCTGCTGCCAGTACTGTAGGCTTTGTTTGTTTAGATTTTGTTCCCCCTCAGGTAGCCTTGTTAAGAACGATATTCCTAACAGTGCAGTAAAAGCAGTTGTTACTTTATTCCTGAGTTGACTTTGTGCAGCATATTTCAGTTGTCAAAAGGTTGGACTCAGGCCACAAGGTGCTGGAGAGGGCAGCTGGTGCTTTGGGAGGCTCTTTATTGACTTTAATCAGAGCTTTGCCTGCCCTGTGCTTTATATAATCACTTTTGCGAAGGAGTCCTCTTTAGTTTGACTCTTGGTGAGTTTCTCTCACCAGAAAGTTGTCAAACCTCTCTTCTTTCATATTTATATAAATTGATGCAAGCTTGAGGTTTAATTCTGACATCTGTCTGACCTTGATCAAACTTGTAAGATTCTAGACAGCTCTGCTGTGAAGAAAAGGCTTTAAACTTCAGGTAAATTCTTGGTCTTCACAGCAAGGCTGAATCTTTCTGGGTTTTTTGATTTTGTCAGCTACTTTAAAGTTGTGGGGAACAGTTAATATGGAAGTGGTAGAAGTGCTGGTCATTATAATTTGTTATTGTTGTGAAAATAATGTGTAAATCTTAATTTGGATGTTCTGTGTGTACCTGACTCTGCCAGCTGAGTGTAGGCAATAAAAATCCTGATCTTTTTGTAAGGAATGCTGAAATTGTGACAATGGAAGTTAGGAAATAGCCTGGAAACCTGGCCCTAAACTCTGATGAGCAATACAAAAGGACAATATTCAATTGTGATCCCAAAGTCATGCAGTAAGTATATTGTATCACATTGGTGGAATCCAGCTTGTTTTTAAATTTGGAGTATCTCTAGCTAGCAGGTGTTCGCACATCTGCGTCATGAGTTTGCAGGGCACTTCTAAACTGACTGTAGTTCTTGTGGAGTGCCATGTGAGCAGCAAGAATGAAGTGCAGGTGACCTTAAATGATGAATGGCAGAGACAAACATGTTTTAATATTTAAAGGAGTAAAATAAAATATTTTAACTATGTAGTCAGAATTTGTACAAACCTGTCCTGTCTTCCGTGGTCTGACCTGGGCTCTGAGTCATGTCTGAGAGGAGAAGTTATTCCTCTATGTGTCAAACCTCATTCCAAAAGTGCTGTACTCTCTACCTGGAACTGGTGTTCCTAATTGGAAGCATGTTTGGGAACAGGAATAAACAGCATGTTTATTCCTGGATAAATTGAAGCTTCCAGCAGCTCCCATTGAGCTGGATTTGTGATCCTGTCAGTAGCCGGTGACCAGAGTGAAGTAGTGGATTCCACAGGGTGGTGTTACCTCTCCCAGAACTGGGGCTGTAGGTAAAGACGTGTGGCATGGATCAGAGAATTTTGCAGGTTCCTGACAGACTGGAGCTGCAGTCGGAGCAGTCGCAGTATAATATTACAATGCCATTGGTAATGTGATGTGCAGCTGGAGCTGCTTTGCAGGATGTGTTTATGCATTAATCATTGTCCTTCATGCATGTTTTAAGCTATGCAGGAAGTTACCTCAGCCTCTAGCTCACAGGCACAGCTGAAGGAATAAAGGATGAGGTGATAACATTTCCTTTCATAATTCTTCTCATCTTCTATGCTCAAAGGTTTGATCTTGGTATTTTTTCTTGTATGACATGTCAGCTTTCATTTATGAGATTTATAAGGCTTTAAAAAAACCCTCTACTTCATGGTTCTCCTACATATTTTTCTGAAATGAGCGTCCTTAGCCTTTGGGGTGACAGAAAACAGGATAGAAGAGCTAAATTTGGCTTGGTGCCTGTTAATTGAGAACATGTGTACTTAATTCTAGAGGTTTTAACCAAATGAAACATGATAACAATCTTTTGCTGTTGTCACACCTAAATGCTCTGGGTAATGAGAACAGAGGTATTTGGTATAGAAAGATGGCTGAAATTAGATGAGAAAATATCAGCAGTAAAAACATTTTGAGAAGAGAGCATTAATACACCCTAGAAGAATACGTGACAGTTTAGCTCTGACACAGATAGCTGGGGTGTAAGTGCCTCTATAAATTGATCTGCTTTCAGCATTTGCAGTCGAAATGTTGGTTTTTTAATCTAAGTGATTTATTTTTCAACTTTTTATTTTAAGAAGCCCTTTGTCTTACTCTGAGCTTTGACTTTTGTGTGAAAGGAAGGTATCAAAAAGCTCTGATGTGTGCTTTTTGCTTCCTGCTGAGGTTATTAATGAAGAGAAGTCAAACTGCTGACTAATACCTCCTGTACTGCTGGAGGTGTGAGGGATCTTACAGAACAAACGCAACATCACCTCTCCTTGAGCAAAGATGTTTGTAGGCTAAACAGAGACTCAGCATAAATTTTGGAGACTTTCTCTTATAAATCTTACAAACTTCCTTGTGAGAAGGAAAATTAAATTAGAAAACACTGCACTGAGTAAAAAGGGGAAGCTGCAGTGTGACTCTGGAGAGAAAACACTCATAACAATGCTACTGAGTTAACTGATACCCTCTCTGTGCAAACAGCTCCCCTTTGCTGGCCAAAGAGTGGGATGATGTCATGTTTCTGTGTATGTTTGCTTACACATTATGTTTCTTAAAGTTGAAATGCAAATAATCTGGCTGTCATCAATGGTACTGCACAACACTTCGTGTGTGACTTTACCTGTCCTGGTGGCAACCATGACTGCACATCTGGGAGCCTGAGGCAGCATTGGTTACACTCTGAAAAGTAAGCAAAGGCTACAAGGATCAGTAGAATTTTTTCCTTGACAGTATGAAGTGATGTTGTGTTTATTTCAGGTATTTAATTCTGAAGGGTAGAGCTCTGAAGCTTTGTTGATCAGAGTCTTTCAGTTGAGCTCTGTAGGTTTGATGTCAAACTTGTAAATTGTTTCTAGCTTTTACACACTGTTAGAGAACTGAGACATGAGTTGTGAATATGGATGTGACTACTGCGCGCTGCATTTATTACCCAACTCATTTTTTTGTGCAGTGATTTATTATGTCAAAATGTGTTTTGTAGTATCAAAACAATGAACCTATTACAAACCCATGCTGTAGGACTTTTGGGAGAGGTTTACAATTCCATGTCCATGACTTCACTGACAATACTCCTTTTGATTTGAATGTTTTAGTGTGCTGTGGATCATCCTTCCAGCAAAACTCTGGGTATGTTAATGGGAGAGTGATGCCTCTCCTTATGGAGAGTGGCCTGGTTTCCCACGGCTGTTTGGATGTTCAGCACTGATTCCTGTGCAGGTCAGAGGCTGATCCAAGTGGCAGACAGGTGTTGGGGGCAGGGTTTGCTCTTGAGTGCTGTGACACTGCTGGCTGCATTGGGATGTGCAGGGGGACTCAGCTGCACAGCTCCTCCTGGTGCAAGACTGAGAACAGCCCAGCACCTTCCGGGAAGTCACTGCTTCCAAGTTTTATTGTCTTTTCCTTTCTACCTGAGGCTGCATATCCTGCTACACGGGCGACTCTGTTTTGCAGTGAGGACTTAATGCTAATTCAGCCGTTCTTTGATGGAATCGAGAGGCAGAGTAGGGAGCAGAGACATTACCTTTAAGCCATCTTCAGTGTACCTCGTCTCTCTGGGAGCAAGGTCCCTGTTAGTCAGTGACAGCGGTGTTAATGAGGTGGGAGGGAGTCGGTGCTGCCAGGGATTTGGGAACTGGTCTCGCAGTTCCCACAGCAAAGCCCCGTGCAGTGACTCCCTGCAGCCCTGTGAGCAGTGCCCGTCTCTCCCGAGCGTTTAACCGGGACGGAGGGAGGAGGAGCCGTGCTGGCTCCATGATTGGAGACGTGTGGCCATCTCTCGTGTTTGGAGTGTCTCCTGGAACTCCCCTAACACCTGACCCTGGAGCTCCAGGAGGGAAGGGCTGCTGATCAGTCCCAGCGCCCATACAGCTCGTGTCCCCACAAGCCTGCTCCCGCCCCCGACTGTAGTAGTGGTACACCTGGGATGGAGCTGACATACTGATCTTCTGGGGTTTTTTAATTTTATTGGGCATTTTTGAGAAACGATGTATTTTCTGAGTAGTGAGTGAGAGTTTGTTTTGGTGCGTACAGGAAATAGTAGAGAAGCTTATTTCTTTTTCATGGTGATTGGGTCAAGGTGTGAGCCACTTGCCTTTACCTCAGAGAGCTTATCAGCAGTTTGCACGGCTGTTAGTGTTGTCTGCCTGAAATAAGTGGGCACATTTTATTATTAAAGTGTGTTATTTTATTTTTCTTAGTGCCAGAATGGCAAATCCTCACATTAAAGCCTTGTCTGAGTCCTTGCATAGAGAGAGTACCTTTAACCTGAGCTCAAGACTTCGTGTATCAGTTTTTCCCACAGCTTTTGGAGTTAGTGTTGTAAGTTTAGAACAGTAAAATATGGGTTTAGAAATATTAGTGATTAAATTGTAAAGTTCTTTGAACTATGGCACTTACAATGCAGTCAGTATATTACAATAATTTTTGGTGAGTGCTGCTTGTTTAAGACATTCAGTCTTGTAATGTATAATATGCTTGCCAGTCAGAATGTCCTGTCTCTTCTGTTCACCTATTAATGGTTTTTTTTTAATTTGTTTTTAAATTTTATTATGAACTTAACAATGGCGATTTGTGCAGGCTGTGCAGGGGTTGGAGCTGCATGGGTTAAGAGTTAGGGAAGAGCATGGCAGGCAATGTAATGTGGGCTTCAGATTTTGTGCTGCTAGACACACAAAGTGCAGGGATGTAGACAGGAGTCAGAGACAGCAAGGCAATCAAAGCTACAGGGTATTTGATGAGGTATAATAAAGCCTTGTGTACATAAGAAAATGACTCTGGCAATGAAAATTCATTGGCTTCTGAGCTAGTAAGTTATGTCTTAATTAGTAAAGTGAAGCACAGCTTATCTTGGGTCATATTGTCATGTGCAGAGATATATAGTTACTGAGGGAGCACTGAGAATTATCTTCAAGTCATGATCTTGATGTAAATCTTATCTGCCTGTGCTTCTTCACTGGTGAAAAGGGGTCTCTGTGAAGAGAATCAGCTGGGACTGAAACATAGCTTTGAATTTTGCTTAATGCAGAAAGCAGTACAATAATCTGAGAGGGAATGAGTTGTACAAATATAACATGGGGGGGTGAAGGGCATAAACTAAAGCTGTCTTTAGAAAAATAAGCAGTAATGATATTGCTCTGTTCATATTTAGTGGGCTTGTAAATGTATTTTTCAAGTGTTTTTAATTCTGCAAGTCACACAGAGGAGGGTCAGGATTGTGGTCTGGGATGTGTCCATGAGCATTTGGTATGCAGCATGGAAGTGTGTGCAAACTTATTGACTGTGAATGGGAAAGCTGCTATCTTGAGCTAGGCTGTCTTAAAAGATGAACAGTTCTGTGAAGGCTGTGAATAATAAATAGTCTTAGTTCTACTCCTCATTTCTGGTATAAAATTTTGGGCGTATTTGCGTTGTTTCTGTAACATTCATGAGGAGTGAAGAAGCCAGCAGCTCTGGACCTGTGTAGTTCAGCAAGAACATGCTTCTCTTACTTGTTATTTTTTATTTGCGTGATTCATGTGAACTTTACTGGTTGGTAAAAGTCCATATAATAAATTAAGTGGTCATTTGGACCAGTGAAACAGTAGTGTTCAAGTACTGCCAAGAGTAAGAGATATGTCATAGCTGGAAAAGCACAGTGGGCCATGTGGTAACCAACAATATGGAATCTCCATTTTGGTACTTCCTCAAGGTTACACAAATTATTCCAGAGCCTTTATGCCTATACTATTAAACATCTCTAATCTGATCAGTAGTGAGATAGCTCCTTCAAATATTTGACCTCAAAACTCAATAGATTTCTTTCACTGCATCTCTTTAAGCTCCTGTGAGCTGTGAAAATTTGCCTTGACCAGCTGTGGAGCCTGTACCTGTGACTTGGATTCAAAGAAAAATATCAGTGTTTTCTACGAAGGGTACAAGGCTGATTCATCACCCTGTGATAAGCTCCCATTTAGGCCAAGTGCAGATAAGCCTGGAGAAAAGCATTGATTCCTGACCCACAATCCCTCTTGGCTCCTGAGTCTGTTTTTGGTTTACAGTGAACAAACTTTAATGATGTTCAAAATCCATCTTATGACTTTTGTGGTCTGCAAACATTGGTGAGGACATTAAGATGAGCCTCTAAAAATAGTGTTGGATTATGAGAAAAAAAAAGAACATTCCACTGGAGGCAGATGAATATATCAAGCACAAACACATGACTGCTGTGAGGTGGAACCTGCAATTTGATTCAGATCCTTCCAAGGATTTGAGCACTTCACTCCTTGTTGGCACCTGACTTGCAGTGGAATTGGATGCCCAGACAGAACGTGATGCTTAAATATCCCTGCTCACGCAGTGCTCTGAATGAAGTCACTTGTCTGTCACTGTCATTCATCTTGTTTGGGTCCATTTTAGAAATTTATGTAACCTGAAGTTAAATTTTGAATTTTAGGTTTTTGCAGTGTCACTAAGTCCAAAAAGAAAACATGACAAGAAAGCATTCCAGCAATGATTTTTTCCTAACCAGCTCTCCAGCCACTGAGACCAAAGGCTCTTCAGTGTTAACTGAGCAGCAGAAGATACCAAATCTATGTCTCCTCCAGGTACAGGTGCTAAGAACTTTCACTCGTTCCTGTTGTTGGAACTTCATGTCTGGCCTATGCTCCAGTCCATACTGCTGAAGGCTACATTTTGACCACTTACAACCATAGTATGTACAGATATTTTGGAGAAAAGATCCTGAGTTTTTATTAAAACAAATCCTAATTTCAGTATGAAGACATTGGGATTTATGTGTTTTAGCTTCTCCATGACCACAATTGAATGGAAAGGTTTTTCACTTTTGAGTGGACTATATTCAGCCTGAATTGCTGGATTGACCAACAGCATGGAAGTGACCGATCAGACTGTCTTGGAAGCACGGATACCAGAGTTTTGTGCTGTCAAGTCACTCCATGATCCTGGATTTGTCAAGAATGAGTTGAACAGTGTTGACACCTTGTATTGATTGCAATATTGCAAGTACAGCCAATTGTATCCATGGAATCCTGAAAAGGTGGCTGGGGAGCTCCAAAAGAAGATGTAGCACAAAAGGACTTGTGTGACCCACTTTCTACAGCAATGCAAATTCAGTGTACTTACTTATCAGCTGCCACCTGAAGTGTGTCCTTCAGGCACTGGAGTCAGTTTCCTGGGCAACACATTCTATTCCACCTTTCCTGTTTTGTGGTGTTTTTATTTAATTTATTTTTTTTTAAACTAAGAAAACCTGACAGTTGATTCCAGTGTCACTTTGGAAAATGGATATTTGAAGGATTGGTGAAGAATGTTTAAATGAGAAACTATTTCTATGGGTATTGAGAGCAATAGACTGTGGGGCTGACTTTCAGTGGAACTTAGAAAAATTCAGCAGCAAGCCCCAACTTTCCCAAGGGAAAGCAGTTTCCTTCCTAAGGGAACAGCTCTGCAAAGAATTTCACACTCTCAGGAAGGCATTGATAGAGGTTTTCTAAGCATCTCATGTTCTCAAAATAACAGGTGCTGTTTTTCACTTTAGTTTGTCCTATCCTTGTGCTCACTTTAGTTTGTTCTATGCTACGCTCTACCTCATCCAGTGGTGGTAGAGACGTGTTGCGTCGTTTAGCCAATCAAATAACTGTAAGTGAAAGACCCTATAAAAAGGATTGCATTGTTACAATAAAGGATAGCCTTCTGATTCAACAAAACCTTGGAGTCTTTCTCTTCATCTTCTGGGACTGGGCAACAATATACTGTTGGATTTATCACAGACACTATCTATAGTTTAAATGTAGCAAACCTGGGCTGTGTCTGCTTTGTGCTTAGTAGAGCTGCACTTAGCTCATGTATTTTTAAGTCAGTTGATGTTAGATATTAATCCTGCATGTCACTTAGACCTAATACAAGATTTTTTGGATATTCCTTGTCCTTGTTGCAGGGGAAACAGGATCTTGACTGCAAAGATGCAGTCAGGTGATGCTTGTCTCAAATTTAGCACTTAAGTGCTTTTAATACCTCCCCAGTTTTGTTAGATTTTGGTTTATTTGTTCCTGCAGTGCTGCTCAGAAACACATAATGACGCACAGGAAGCAAAGAGGCTCTGGAAAATCTTGGGAAAGAATCTCTAGTGAAAGATTAAAGTTACTAGTAGGTTTTTACTCCCTGGAATGGGAAAAATCCAGATAGTGTTTGCATTTTGTTTATTAGGAAATGCTGTTCCCCAGGGAACCAGGAGCATTTTCGTGCCAAACACCGAGGCTCTCTGGTCTGTGGCTTTGCTCATCAGGTGTTAGGAGAGTTGGCTGCTGCCTGAGCCAGCTGCTTGATTTGAATCTCAGCTCATATGGGGCCCAAGTGCCAAATTTGTGTCCCGTCATATCTATGGAAACACAGTGGGGAGAGTTCTTTGGGAGAGTTTCTTCATTGCTCCAGAAGTCTCATCAGCAGAGCACAGTCTCAGTTCAGCCACACCCAGAGACATCTGTTGCCAACATAGACATTTCAGCAAACATAGATTTCTCTATTTTAATGGTGTAAATCAAAAGTGGCTTTTTGCCCTACAGATTACAGGTTACAGTTCTGTTTCTGAGCACCATCCGTTCAGCAATCTAGATTTGGGATTCAACTTCTAACTAAGGGTTTGAGACAGCTCAGATCTGTGGAGAACCAGGGGTGGATGAGATTGTAGACCCTGGCTTGGCATGATGCTGGCTTGTCACCTGTGGATCTGTCCATGTCCAGCTCCATCTGTGTTTAGTCTCCATACTATGGAAGGTGTGCCCTGATAGCAAACCAATCAGCTGGGCTAGAGGCTTACTGTGGGGAGTTGTGGGATTTTGGGGAGAGCCCATCAGACATAGGGGTAATCAGACCCTGCATCCTGTTTTGGTCTGGTTTTGTGACCTTGTGTTTTTATGTATGTGTTGTGCAGAAAACTTCTCCCTTTGAACACAAAGCCAAATGCTGAAAAGCCCAAACTCAAGTATGTCAGATCTGAAAGCCAGCAAAATAAATATTCAGTAACATCTATTTTCACAGATTCACAGCTTATTCTGAGTTGGAAGACACCCACAAAGATCACGGAGTCCAACTCTTTAGTAAATGGCCTGTGTGGAGATTGATCCCACAACCTTAGTGTTATGTGCTGAAGTCAACATCAGAGGGAAAGACTGAAAAATCTGTAACATATTGGTCATCAGGTTAACAACATTTATGCCACTTCTGGAAATGGCCTTTGCAGTATGTCTGTCTGTTTCAGGCCCAAAGGCTTCTGCTCTGATTTGTGCTGCAGAAGCTTTCTGAGTTCCATGGAGTCCTGTGAGCTTCTGAAAGGTCCAGAGCAAGTCTGTGAGTCCTGAGGTGGGACTGGGTTACCCAGGGGAGAGGAGGATGTTGCTGTTTTCCTTTGCTGCCTTGCTTGCTGTGGAAAGCTATCAGAAAGTCCTGCCCTTGCTCCAACCTATAATGCTGGAGTTTGAGCCTACAGAGGATCTGAGATCAGCCTTGTGTGACTGAGGAGAGAAAGCAGCTCTGCTCAGAGAGCTTGGCTGGATTCACTCATGGAGTTCTGGCCCTGGAGAGCTCCTGTGTGTGGGCTGGGATAGCATCGATGTGTGGAACATTGATTTACGTGTTTGAGTGCTCCCCAGGTGACAGCCCAGTCATAAAAATTGTGTTTATGAAGGTGAGACCTTGATGTGTATAAAGAGCTGAGGGTGTACTGTTACCCTGAGGAAATGTTTACACTTGTCTGTAGTACCTGGTTCCCACTTGCAGCTCTTATCAATACTTCTGGAAACAATTTACTGACCACACAAATATTGTCATCATCACCCGTGTATTAAGAACCATGAGCTAAACAAAAGACAAGACAGGACTAATCAGCCACCAACTAGTGCAGGTTTCCTGAGGTTTTGGTGCTGATTATTCCATTGCATCATGCCAGTTTTCTAACAGTTTTATTCTTAGATTAGTCTGTTTTCAGCATGGTGTAAAAACTGGGGCTGAAGTTACTCACATGCCCAGAAAACACCTTTATGGACAATCAGCTCAAGACAGACATTTTCAATGTGTTTCCTTTAAAAATCAACTTATAAGGCAATGTTTCCTTCCTTCCTGAATTGGGCTAGTGGGGAACAAAGCTATTTTTAATTCTCTTTTGTATGTGCAGCGTTCCTGTTAGAAGCCATTAATCTACCTTTTGCATTTACAGGGCTCCTTAAAGGTGCCCTGGCACACAAAGTGGTTTACAGTGGATCCACACCTGAAGGGCTGTGATAGCTATACTAGAGGGAGCTCTGTTTTCTGTCCTGTTTCTCATGGCCTGTTTTTACTGTTACAGAGTAGCTGTGTAGCTGTAGCTGTCTTGATTTGGGAAATGAAGATGCCGGTACCAGTCAGAGGCATGGGCAGCTCTCTGCTGTGGATTTTTGGCTGCTAACTGGTACAATCCAGAGGAGCATTCCTCTTCCATCAGAATTTGAAAATTAACATTCTTGACCTTAAAAAAAGAGAGAACACAGTATTTTGGAAAGATGGTCATCTGGCCCTCAGCATCCATCAACAGTCTGGCATGTTGTGACTGTGCCAGGGAGGAGGGGAAGTGGTGCTTAGCAGATAGAAATCTCCACGGCGAGGCTCAGGCTGAACATCTGTGACTTGGCAGATGTGGAAGGGAGGAACTCGGGATTTGGAGCTGTTCTGGCTGGCTGCCGGCAGACTCCGTTCTAGCAGGTAAGTGTGGCTGCTGCTCTCTGTCAAACACTGCGGGCTGAAATGTTTGCTTAAAGTCATGTGAAGCCGGGGCTGTGTTCAAGGAAGCAGCGGGGAAACGTTCTCCCTGCCTGGCCAAAAGCTGGAGCTTTCCTGTGCGAGGTCACTGCAGCAGGGTCAGTTTGTGAAGAATTTGGGAACGGCCCCACCCAGGTGTCGGTGCAGGCTCCAGAGCTCCCCAGTGCTGTGCACTCTGTGGGGAGCCGGGATTTGACATCCCAGGATGACAGCCCAGACATTCCAGGCCAGGGAGATGTGCTGACAGGACAGCAGCAACAATCCTGCTTGGGAGCGCAACGTTCCTGCAATTACAGCAGCTTCCTGCCGTGCCAGGCAGCCAGTCCTTAATGGCCCTTCTCAGCCGAAATGTGCTCTGAGTGCAGTCTAATGTTTCAGACCCGGGCAGAGATTAAAGAGACATTAGTACTGTTACTATTTTCATCTTAATTACAAATCAGAGCAAACACCAGGTTTTGCGTCCTGAGCATGATTTAGCAACCTCTTAGTCTTTTAATTATCTTCTTCCTAATTAGATTGCTCTGATTATTTGGTACTTGAAATAAGTGTATATTTTTAAGTTCTTGTGGTAGTAACTTTTGGAAAAAGTAATTGCTTTCATTTTGCAGGTGTTTTGTCTTTCATGCTGAAGTACAGGAGCATATGGTGTTACTTCTGAGGTAGCACTTGTCTAAATATCTTTGATTATAAAATTTTTTGCAGAGACATATAATTTTCTCCTGTAAAAACATTCCTATTGTATTTAACTGGTTTTATAGCTACTTAATGGGATTATCATGTTTTTATAATTGCAAACTTTTAATGGATGTGACTAAAGAAATTAAACTCTAAACCCTGAATAGATACATGAGCAGTAAGTAGTTAGAAATTAAAAGACAGTAGTAAGAAATAGTGATAATAATATAAAGAAAATAAAGTAGTTTATCAAAACACATCCCAGGTACTTTAAAAGGGTCAAAACAGTTATTTTATTTTTAAGCTGAACTCTTGGGCTATCAGTGGCAGTTAGTAGACACGGAATGCTCTAATATGGTGTCCAGAATCCTCACATGGGAGCTGGTTACATCTCTGTTTGTGTTCAGTCTGGTGAACAGGCTTCCCAAGTGATGGTGTTCCTTCTGCCTGAGCCATGGGAAGCTTGAGTTACGAGCATAGATTAAAAAATGTAAACCAGCAGCACATTCATCTATATACAATGAAGGGAGAGTCAGAAGAGTGGAATAACTGGAATATTCTGTATATTTTTTGTCTACATTGCTAGACTCTTACCCAGCATGAGAGATGATTAGTGAGAGGCTAACTGGCCTTTTAAATAAATGTATTTAGAAATGTACAAAGATACATATCTTGAGAATGATGCAGATCTAAAACCCTTTTTACACAGCAGTGGGAAATGCATTCCAGAGGCAGTGTGCCAGGCTCCCTCTCTGCTGTCTTGGACATGCTGAGCCAAGGCTGGAGCTCTTCACAAGCCAGGTGAACCTTAGAAAATGCTGCAGGGATGAAGCATTTTCAGTCTTCAGGAGAGGAGGAGCTGGCCCAGCCATGCCTGGGGGGCAGAGCTCTCTCCCCCTACAGGATCACAGATGGAGCCGCAAATGCACAATTGCTGGAAGCGGAAAGGCAGGAGTAGGATGGACTGACCAGGATCTCCCTTCTCCTGCAACTGGACTCAGGGCTGATTGCCATCTCTAGGGAAACATCACTCAGATGTGGAGGTAGCTTTTGTAGCTGTAATGAGAGCAGGCCGAGTTTGATGCTGGAGGTTTGGAGTCACACCCTGCTGAGTGCAGACAATAGAGTTGCTCAGAAAATAGTTTCTGAGGGTTTTTTTGAGCAGAAGAAAGTGGATGAGGTCAGACAGATTCAGAGTTATATCTAAGAGTGCATAGATTGTAAAGTGAAGGACTGAAAAAACAAAAATGTTAGAAGGACTCTGGGCAAGGGAAAATGTCATAATCCAGTTAAAGTTGGATTATGTTGAGTTTGCCCTGTTTTTGAACAGTGTTCCTGCTTCCTGAAAATGAAGGTGTGGGAGAGCAGGATTAGATTACAGAATTACCAAAGCTCCAAAATTTCCAAATCTGAAATGGTAGGAAAAGGTGGAGGTAATGACCATTTACATATCACTTGTTTGTGAGTGCTGAATGCAACAACTGAAGGGTTTTGTTAATGACTATAGTTTTTCAGTCAGTCACAGGTATCAGTTTGGTCTCCTGCCCACCTGATTCAGGTGGAAAGGTGGAAAACAGGACATTTATCTTAGTGGCAGCCATGGTGGAGTGACCATCATGGTGCTGCTGGTTCTCACCAGCTCCCAGGGGCTGCTCAGGATTTCTATTTCCATAGCACCTCTGAGCTCCCCTTGGCTTTTGGTGTCTTAAGCACTTGGAGGAGCTCCTGCTAGTCTTTCCTCATGAGTGTGAATGGAGTTTTGGCAGTCTTGGCAGCTGATAGTCTACAAAAGTGAATTTCTTTTTGTGTGGCCTCTCCTCCTCTACCAGAGTTCTCTATGAAGCAGGACTCTTCCCCCCTGTGCTGAAAGGCAGAAATCTTTCATTATGGAGTATTTAACTTTTCAAATGCTGCCACAGTATCAGTCAATAGTCTGTGCTAGTTGAACTCTGCTGTTGAATCTGAGCTTTCCTATTAAAAAAGGAGAAAGCAAAATATTTTTTTCTATCCACTTTTACTAAATTCATCTTAACAATTTGTGCAATTTGTTACTAAGAGTCCTTTTATTGTTATTGCTGGTGGAAAAGCAACTGCATTGGAAAACCAAATAAAAGTCTATTGTGAGATTAAAACCTATGGTTCTAAATCTTTTCCTTGATTTATTTTTTGATAGTGGGTGATTTATTCAGAGTGAGACAGGGATCTAAGAATTCCTCCTGGCTCCCATTGTTAGTCTCTGCCTAGCAGCTGATTGAAGCTTATGGAACTAAGAAGTTCCTACAGGTGCCTGTGCTTTGAGGCTTGGAAAAATATCCCAGGTGAAGGGAATCTGTAAGAATTTGATGGTTCATTTCCTATGTGGCCATACAGGGTAGCAGCTCATTTAAGGGACCACTTGTCTCATTTTAATTCAACTAGGAAATGCTTACTCAGCTACACAAATAGGGCTATCTATCTGTACACCTATTATGGGATCAGATTAATTATAGTAAAAGCGGTGAATTAACTTCAGTTACAAAGGCTGCCATGAATTGCTCAGTAATAATTTAATTCTATGTTACACAGATAGAAGGCACTTTTATAACTAACATGTTAAGCTATGAATTTCTGATCCAATATGAGTTTTGAGGGTTTTTTTAATTTTGTTTTCAGCATTGTCAAGGAGCTTAGCTAAATAGCCTTACAGAGGTAGTAGGTTTGAAAGTTTTATTGAATAATTTTTAGTGCTTAGTTTTAGCCTTAGGACTATTTCTAACAATAACCTGAAGTACCTTTAATCTTTCAGTTTGTCTAAATGGTAATTCTGATAAATTTAACATGAATCAAAGGTACTGTGGGATAGAAAGCTTTCCTGGAAGGTTACTCAGAAAAAAAACAGGTTTGGTTTTAATTGCCCAGACTAATGTGAAATTGCCTTTCTGGTTTGAAAATAGGAAGTGATCACATGCAGTTGCCTGGGAATATCCATCCATCCATCCATCCATCCATCCATCCATCCATCCATCCATCCATCTATCCCACTTCCAGGGTGTTTGCAAAGAGTCAAAATGTTTGTCAGGGAGGGTTTTTTAATGTCCATTTTCACTGTAAGGTAATATGTGCTTTTTTGGGAAATATATAGCTGTGGGCTGCATTTATTCACGGTCACCACACCCCATTCCCTCCATGTTCCTGTACAAGGTTCCAGGTTGAATGTGAACCTCTTGGTGGGAAATTTCAAGTCTGTATCCAAGGGATAGTCAGTGCAGGAAGGTGCACTGGGGTGACATACAGCTGGTTCTGTAGCTGTACAAATAAGCTCAATATTCAAATGTGCAGTCTCTCTGAGATGCCACAATAAGGAAGAAAATAGAATTAATGCAAGTGTTGCCAATCCATTACTATACTGAGGGCAGGAAATCAGCCCTGCTTTCTGCCACAAAGTAATATTATGGAAGTCTGGGAGCCATCCGTGCTGGGCACCAGGCTCTGCCTAGTGCTTCAAAGAGTTGTGTGTGACTTGCACTCAGGCTATGTGGCAATCTGTGATTGCATTTCTGGAGATTGGAATTGGGTTTTGCCCGTTTCCTTTTTGCCATCACTCTGGTGACAGCTGACGGTATTTGCTAAAGATAATGGTAGGCTGATGGCTCTTCTCCTTGAGGAAATGCGTATTTTAGTCACTGATAATTAAAAATTACAAATACTGTGTGATCTTGGGTGTGGTTTGGAGCTTTTTTCTTCTTAAGCAAAGGAATTTCTTAAAGCATTTCACTGGAAAATGGAACTAGATGGAGAAACATGATGGTGGTTAAATTGTGGAGAGAGTGAAGGACAGGATTGTGGAACCTTTGCATGAAGTTCTGCTGTGTTGCAATTTCTCCTGTGGGTATCACAGGAACAAACATGTTGCGATGGTAAGCCCAGAATCTTGAGGGTAAATAATTTACTGAATGTATCCTAACATGAGATCTTCTGGTGTTAAAATATCTTGAATGAAAAGAGCATCATATGCTTTTTCAGTCACCCTCTTCACTAAAGATGTAAAAAAGAAAAATCCACATACAGTTACAGCCTAGGTTATTTCTTACACATGCAGGAGAGAGATTTGAAGTAGAATCAAGGAAATACTGAACTAGGATTGTTGAGCCTGTTTTCTTGCCAGGAGTGGAGTCCTTGAAGCAGGAATATGAATTAGGATTGCCAGGAGCAACAACTGACCTTTCTACACTTGGGGTGCTGTAAGTTGGCAGATCACAGGAGTAGTTCCAAAGCAGAGTTCCCAGACTGTTCAACCCCATTTTGATGAAAAATGGAATGTCAGAGGGAGAGAGGACCTTTATCTTGCTGCAAAGAACCATTCACACAATGATTATCTTGATTTTATTTTCACAGGAACATATGTTTTGTGTTTAATCTTCAATGCCTTCCTTAAGACTTTGCTTCCCACCATAACTAAAGTATGACAGATCAGTGGGAATGTAGTGAAGGAAACAGTGAAAGTGGGGTTGGAATAAAACCTTGGCACAGTTGGCCACATGTAGAACATCTTTCAGAGCATTAACAGAGGTGTAAAACTGTGGCCAGTAAACCATTGGGAGAAGGGACAGAGGGATTTGGCTTTAATTTCATTTTTAGCAGGAAGAAGAAATGAATTTGAATGAGAAATTGATCATACACAGTTTGATCCTCTTGCAGGAATATTGCCATTGATTTCTGGAGGAATGGAATGTGCTGCCTTGCTTGCCTGTGACTGTGCTTTTCTCTTGGTACAGACTAATTCACTGACACTCCAAAAAACCCCGACAAAAACTGCCACAAATAAACAAAATCTACTTCACTGCATGGAGACTAAATTAACTTTTAAACCTCTAATGTGATTGTTATGGAGCCATGGAAGATGAGGAAAGATTCTCTTGAAATTTTGCTGCTGGGACTAACTCCACACTATTCAGTAGTGGCAATGGTTAATTCATTTTCTAAAGATCATGTAGATACATGAGGCTGAAACTTTGTGCTTTATTTTGAGCTCTGAGGAATATAATGTGAAAACCTATTCAAGTTTTACAGGCTGGCCAGAGACTGCAGTCAGTTTAATGAGACACAGCTAAATTTACCATGATAAAGTGCTGCTTTGTGCATGAAATAGATGTTGTGGTCCTGTGCTGGTGATTGATGATTTATTACCTTCAGTGCTGTAGAACCAACAGCAGAATTAATTTTGAGTGGATTATTCATTGTTTTTACCCCCTGGAATCTCATATGATTGATAAACATAATTTAAAAGAAAAAGCCAAACTCCAAAATTAACTAGGAGAGATTTTAAGCCTGTGCATTTTAGAACACCCCTGTTTTCCCCTGAGATGTTTTACAAACCTAATGTAGCATGAGTTTTGTGCTGCAGAAGATGTTTATAGCTCACTTTATTTGGTTCCTTATCAAATTACTGGTTTTACTCTGTAAAGCTCTCAAGGGATTGAGTGAAGCTCCAGTGTATGGATGATCCCTCTGTGCATGGTCCTTCATTCCTTGCAGCAGTCCCTGGGCTGATCCCAGCTGACAGCCCTCAGTTTGGAACTCCAGGCACTGGGACTCCACTCACAGGGAAATGCCCACAGCAGGGCTAGTTCAGCCAGGGGAATTTTTAGCTACCTGGCTACAAGCAGTCTTGTAGCTGCTTTTACCCTTCAACTTCTGGGGAGAAAAACCTGCTCAGGCAGAGGATTAGCACTAGAAAACTGAGAGGAAAATCCAGCCAGCAGGAGACGGAGAGGGGAGAGGCGTGTTAGAGGCAAGGAAAATGATTAAATGTGCTGTGGTTGTCTCTCTACAACAAGCACCCCACAACACAGAGTTTTGGGGTTACTTCTGATGTAAGCAAGCCTTGGGTCTGCCTCTTGTACTGTGGGGATTTGAAAAAACCTGTGCTGCTTCCTCAGTGGGTTCCTTACACTCAGGGCTCTGTAAAAATACACATTTACATACTAGTCTGTTCTGGAGGTCTCATTTTGGCAATGTTGGGTCTATAAGCTGAGCTGCTGATGGGTGCTGGAGGTGAGCAGCTCAGCCAGAGTCCTGCTGGAGCAAAGAGCAGCTCAGCTCGGCAGCATCAGCATCCAGGGCTGTTCATGTCTGCTGCTGCAACCATCGGTGTCAGCCGTGCTTCCAAAATCCAGGGAGTTAGGTAACATAGAATGTGTGCTCTGACAGGCTCCACAGCAACTAAATGTTGGACTTAGGTGGGATTCTGTAGGTCCTTAAGCAGTTTTGGTCCTTGCCCTGCAGAGCTGAGGTGAGTCAATGACTTTGCTTTGTGAGAGGTTGTTTCATAATCCTCCCTTAGGCTCGGGCTCCTGTGCAGGTCCAGGGTGACACAAGGGCTCAGCAGTGCCTTAGCTGACAAAAGCAAAGGCTCTGTGTATCATTTAATCCTTTATTTATTTAAAAGGAAAGAAGCTGTACTTTTGCAAGCAAGGCTCTTCTCAGCATCTGAAAGCTGAGTAGGGTCAGTCTGGATCATTACCTGGATTTTTAACCTCTGGAAGAACACATGTGTGCCTGCGGTGGAAAAACCATTATCTTTTGAGTCAGTTATAAATACTATGAGGGTAAAGGTTGAAATATTAATCTGAGATTCTTTCTACTTGCTCTTTGAAATACCAAAGACCAAGAGCTTGAAAGTTTTTCCAAGGCTCTCTGCAAATATTGGTGGTGAAATTATCGTTCACTTTTTTGTCAGGAGCTGCTGTGTGGTGCTGCCATGTGCTCCAAGCAAACACAGCCCTGTATCTCCCTCTCCTCTGAGTCCTGAAGCTGATTTGTGTTCTCTTCTCTCAACACAGCACCTATTTATTCTCTTTATCATAACCATCCTTACATCTTCTCCTTGGCCCCTGGTCTCTCCCATTCTGCTGGTGGTTCGTTAGATAAAATAGATTTAATTACAATCAAAAATGCCTTCTGAGAGTGGGCATGGTGCAGGACTATGTCAAGAAGAATCCTTCCATGCTGGGGAAAAACCTCCCTTCTCTGACCTGTTTTCTCTCTTGGAAATTCTGTTTCCCTTATGCTTCCCTACATCCTGCATTCCCTACATTCTGCATCCTCAGAAACTTCAGTGCTAAAGAACTTTATGATCTATAAGCCAGGTTTTTGGCCATCATCTTTAAGCAAATAAGTATCAGGTGACTCTGCTCCTCAGGCTTGTGACTGCTCATAACTCCTGTATCCATTACAGACACAAAGCCCTGCAGTGCAACAATCCAGGGAATATTCTGTTTGGTAAAAATCAATCATCATATTCTTTCTAGATCTCCCTCTTTTTTTATGTCATCTTGGATTCATCAGAATGATACATGCTTGGGGTTTCATCCCTAAATCTGGCCAGACTGTCTGACAAGCAACGATGGCCATGAGACAATTTCTTTAAAGGGCTGTTGGCACTCAGTCTTCACCTCTGGAAAAATTGTGAGGAATGAATGATGTTGTGGGAGACATGGGTTTGTTTTCAAGGACTAAGCTGTATGCTAGTCATAGAAGAGTGCTTTCAAATTACTGATGTCTGGAATGTGAAGTCATCAAACTTCTGCTATGGAAAAATCTTTTTGTATTGGACAAATATATCTGAGGTCAAAAATATTTTTATTTGTCTTCTTCAGCAGCCAAACCTCTGTGGGTTCTTTGTAGCTCTCTGAAATGATCCTCATGTGGCTGGACTGGTGCTGTTTGCTCCTGCCTGGGCAGAACAAACCTGGCCAAACTGAGCCCTGTTTGCTGTTCCTCTGGAAGAGGCTTCCCACATCTCCTAGAGGTGTTCTGCCTTATCATTCCAGGAGCTCAAGGCATGAAATTTCAGTACTTCTCAGCCTTAGCTTTGCTTTCAGTGATAAAACACATTTTACTGATTTCTTTTGCAAACGTTGCTTCAGTTTCTCTTCCATCTCCAAGGTGTGCTCCTCACTTTCCTTTCAACAGAAATAAACCTTTCTATTATGATTATGAGTAATGGGGGAAAATAGCATAGTTATGAATTTCATTGTAAGTTTAAATTCCTTATGGGTGCTGTCAGAAGAGACACCACAGTTTGTTACTATCATTGATACAGGAGCTCATGTCTGTCAAAGTCTTGGTGGGTGATGATCAAGCTTCTCTTTCAAGAAGTGTGAGATGTGACAGATCAAACAGTTGGCAGGCTGGGTTTCATTTTTATGTCAGAGAGATGCTGTGTGTTTCAGTGATGGTACAGTGTCCCTTCCCTGGATATTTAGCAAACAAAAATGGTTCCTCAGGGTAGGAAAAAGGGTAAAACAGCCTTTGGCCAAGAACAGCATATGCATCAAAAATGCTACTTTTTGGAATATAATTAATTAGTAGAATTAAAACTCCTAAAAAGCTGAGTGTTGTCAGCAAGGAATGAAAGATTATCTTGAAACAGTATAGAACTTTGGGATAGAAAATGCTGAAGGATTCGTAGCCTAGTTTAGATGCCTTTAAAAGCAAGGAAAGGACATTGACTATACTTCCTGAAGCCACAGGTATCATTCCAGCCTCTGGTTCTGGAAATTCAGTTGACTTGAGCTTTGTGGTCTTGATCAAATCTTGACAAAGTTCTCTCTCTCTTTCTGATACACTTGGAGAAGCTTTATCCATATGTCCCAGGGCGGAATTTGGATTTGATGCCTCGCTGAGGATATATTGCACTTACATGTCCATTTGCACTGCATGTTTCAATTTAGCTTTTCCTAGTTGAGAGGCAAAAAAATGGCAAAAAAAAAAGGAGAGGAGGAATGAATGTGTTATACTGGAAATCCAGAACAAATTTGAACCAACTCTGTGAGTGTGTGGAGTTGTAGTCCCTCTGTACTTGCTATGGAGGAAGGTTTGGTTTGAATCCAGAGGGAATAGAAATGAAACTCTTGTACATGAATGAAACAAAAACCCCCAAATGTTTGCCTGACTAATGAGTAAGGCAATTTGTTTAATGATGTGATTGTTTCTTATTTTTTTAAATATTCTTTTCCTTAGAGAAAGCAAACTGAAATCCTCCCCCCCAGCTGCAGTTTTGCAGGTGGGCAGCATCAGCAGTAACGAGAAGTCTCTGAAGGACAGGAGGATAGGGGAAAAGGGCACTGTATGGTTTCTAGGCAGTATTCCTTACACTTAATGCAATGAGTGGTTAAAACAATAAGCGGGTTTGGTGTCAAGTTTTGGAGATGTTGTACCAGAGCCAAGAAAAGGGGAGAAAGGCAGGAAGCAGTGGAATGTGCTGAGGGTGTTTTTGTCTGATAGGACACATTAATAGTAACTGTTTCAAAGGGAAAACAGAGGCTGGAGAAGAGCAGAACTCTGAATTCCTGTCAAGGCTATTTTGAGTTGTGCTGAGTGTGCAGGCTCTGGAAACACGTTCCATGTCAGAGTGGGAGAGGAGTGCTCTGCTCAGGAGTGCCATCCTCCCGCGGAGGAGCAGGCTGGGGCTTCCTCGGGGAAGAGACGGCCCATCCCACAACCCGGCAGCTGCTGCAGCGTCAGATGCCGAGTGCCACAGCCTGATCTGAGCTGTAGTGACGCTCTGCATGTCGTGTCAGCAGAGATAGATCGGCAGGGAAGTGGCCGGGAATATGTTGCAATGCAAATAGTCTTGGTGCTGACACTATTTTTACTTGCCTAGGCAATATCTTGATGAAATCAATGAAGACTGAATATGTTTCAAGTTTTGAAGTGGAAAGGAAAAAATAATGATGCTTTTCTTGAGGCCAGTTCTTTTCTCAGCCATTTCTTCACTTCTTTCCTCGGTAAGAGGGGGTCTGACTGCCGGAGCTGGTTTAATCTGATTTAGTAACAGCTGGAATACAGAGATTTTTGTTTAGCTGTTTATGCATTTTAATACATCTTGTTCCTTTCACTTTCTTTCTTTTTTCTCCCTAAAAGTTTTAACAAATGTAAAGACACTGTAATGAGGAGGGAAGAAAATTGCACCTGACCACAGAGCTGTGGAAATTAAATCCCTCCTTTCTTTTTCCTTCTCTCTTACTAGAGAAGGACCTTGTGAATATGACTCCATGTAACCAGCCCACTGCAGCCACAGGGAATGGGAAATGGTTTGTGTAGGTGTTCCAAATCACCAAATAAAAGTCTAAAAATGGAACAGATGAGATGCCAAACCCTTAACTAATTTGAGGTGGCATAATGCAAAGGGCTTCTGACTGATGGAGAATTTGGCTTCATTTTCAGATCTTCAAGGCATTTCATATGTGACATCAAATAATGACAGCTCTTCTGAAAGCTACAAAGATTTGGATAGTGGCCACCCCAGCGATGCGGAAGTTTTTCTTTTCCATCTTCCTTCCATACCCTGACTTTATTGCTTAATAAAATAGTCCATTTTACCTGGTAAGCTCAGCCAGTGTATTTTATGCAATTCATTATATGGATTTGGCTAAAGCTGTGCTCTACACAGTGGACCTGGTTACCAGGTGCAGCAGAACTTCAAAAATGAGATGAATTAAACTGTGGAGGGAGTTTTCTGGGTCTGACCATTCAGCTTTGGGGTTCCAAGTGAAGGAATGCAAGCTCCATACCATACTTCATGGGTTCTTTTATTTAGAAGTAAACAGCTCAGCTGGGATCTCTTAGCCTGATACGAAATTCCAGCTTGATAGTTTTCTGATAAATAGTCTGTCTCCTGGCCTTTGCTGAAGCTCTAGGAAAAAATGCAAGCTGCATGTAAAGCTGCAAGCAGAATAAGCTCTATTTCACTTTTATAGAGATTTTTACCAGCAGTTATTTGTATTGTTCAGACATTAACCCCACTAATTTTCCCTTTTTTTTTCCTTAAAGGCTTAAAACTAAAGCTTATCGAAAGACAACAGATTTTTCAATATTTCCTGGAAAGGTAAAGGAAAAGTCTCATGAAGAGGCATCAGTTAAAACAGGATATCCATCATTTTACATCCAGTGGGCTGAGTATGTTGCTTATGTTTGAGCCTCTCTCTCAGCTGCAGCTTGGACTCTGTAGGGGTCTGGGTGGGCAGAGCAATTTTGTGTTAACTTCAAACAGATGAGGGTGTGATGCACATGGGGTTAAACAGCTCTGACTTACAAGAGCATCTGTATTGCTCTGCATTTGATTTGCACCTGAAAATACGTCTAACAGGTACGTGGGCTTGTATAAACCCTGACTGTGAGTTTGGTCCTTACTCTGAATTTGGAATAATTTCATTAAAGAAAAGGAAGCAAATACCTTCATATCTATGTAGCCTAAATCTCCTTTCCTCTAATTTCATCACTGTGCATTTTGCTCTTCACTAAGTGCAGGAGCAAGTCCCCCAGCCCTGTTCCCTGGGCTCTTGCTGAACCAGTGTAAGAGCAACCAGGGAAATAAATACCTGTAAATTTGCCCAGACAGTGGTTTTTGCTGTCAACAAAGTATTGAAGTATTGACCTTGCAGATGAGTGGGAGCTGCTGGTCCCTTGCTGCTGTGTGCTTCTGTTGTTGTCTCCTGTGGGCTTCACTGGGGAAGCACTGGCATTTCAGCTGAGGAGGAATCCTGCTCCTCACCTAGAGTCTGCCATCACAAACCCAGGTATTTATAGCACATGCACCCCTGGAAAGTGCTGCTATTGTATTTGGGACACTTTTGTTCTATATTTAACTCTGTTACCTCCAGTGAAAACCCTCACATTCTGCCTGTTCATTTTCCTTAGCTTGCTCACAGCTTATGCCACATGTCACTTCTTATTGCCTCTAGACAACTACTGGCATATGTCTGTAGGTTCCAAAAAAAGGAGAATGAAAGAACTTTCAGGCAAGTGATGAGATTAAATTGACACAGTACAGGATTGGAGCTGAAAATGTTAGACTGCTGCTATGCCTTCTCAAATTCTCTTTTATTAGCTAAGAAAACCTGCCTTTAAAAATGGTTGGGACATGAAAAGAGAGTGACATTTAAAAGCAAACAGAGGGAGCATCCACAGAATTCACCACCAAGGGGTGAGTGAGATTGGGGAGAAAACCCCAGTTAAAGCAGTGATTGATCAGAGGTTTTCCCCAGAGGAGGTATCAAATATTTGTCCTTCTGTCACTATTTTAGCAAAAGATTCAAATATCTCTGGGAGTAAAACCACACTTTGGATGGTGTTTGCTTTAGAAGTGAGTCATGCCTAGGAAAACAAACTTACTCAAGATGCATCCCACAGCAAAACAAACATTCAAGATCAACTTACTTGAATATCATAAATTAATGTAATTCCACTAGAATTTTATATCAATTAACCTAAATACAAATGTATGTGTTTTGTATAAGCTTCATTGTTAATAATAAGTGATACTCTGGTCATCTCTTCCTTGGGGACAAAAAAATAATTAATTGGTGAGGGATAACTGGAAAAGACTTTAATCTGTGAGGAGAGGCGGGGGGGAAAGTGAAAATATATAAGCAATGAGTAACTGCAAAAGACAGATTGAAGCTTTATTTTACTTCTAGAAGATGTTGGAGATGCTCTATGAAATGCAGTAGCAGGAAATTCAAAAGCAATGAAAGAAATGAAGATGTTGTTTGAACATATAAATAAAATTTGATACTTAGAAGGAATTCATAATAGAAAAAAGACTGAACTATGGCTGTTAAGAACTCATGAGTGACAGAGCAATCTGGCTGCAGCTCAGTGTGCCAACTCCTGTGTGCTGCGACATCAGCTTGAGTGGACTATTTAAAAGCTGTCTTAACCCTTTTATACTGAAGCTTCATTTAGTTCTGAAGTCCTACCCCATCAGTTGTTTGTGATTTTTTGATAGATCAGGCACAAACCTGTGCTTGTTTGGAGGGGATCCCTCTGTGCAGAGCCTGCCTGCATTTGCAATGTAGCTACATGTTGTGTGCGTGGTTTGACTTGCACTCCTATGAGCTCACCCTGAGGATGCTGGGATTTTAAACACTGTGCCTTATTTTAGTGCAGTGGCTGGTTATAATTAAGGGAATTTGCAAGTAGAAATTTATTTGGGCTAGATGTGCAGATGTAACACCACACAGATTGCATTCTAAAGATACACACATACCTCTCTGTCAAAATGTGGCTGAGCAGTCAGGGAAGCGGTTGAGTAGAAATAAATTATGAAACAAGGGAGGAGCTCTCCACCAGTGTCTGTGAAGGAGAGCAAAGGCATTCCTTCCTGCAAATGCACTAGGATCAAGAGGAAAGAGGCCACAGGACCATAAAGGAAGAGGTGCAGTATGTACAACCCCATCTATTTTTACACTCACTTGTCTTCCACTCCCCTACCTGCTTACCAGCCTTAATTTGTTTTATCTAAGTGAATAGATAGAAATGAAAAATTAAATTAAAAGGGACCAAGTCAACAATTTTTGCCTTGCAGCTTCTTGCAGCATATGCATTTGGGTCATTTGAAGGAATTTAAATTCTTGCCTAGAAGTGGGTGAAAGGTTGGTATTTCATATGTCATTTTTCTGGAAGTGTAATAAATCCCAGATAACAGGCAAAGATGTTATTGCTCTTGGGTTGACAAAGCCTGCATGGGAAGTGCTGCTCAATTCTTTTAACTTACACAACTGCCAAATTATAAACAAACTCTGTGGAACAGAAAGAGTTCTTAGAATTTTATCTCTTTCATTTTGCCATGCTCAATATCCTACCCTTTATTAAACCACCTAAGGGATGGAGAGGGAGAATTGAGAAATCTCTTGCTGTTCCCAGGGACCTCCTTCACCTTTCAGTTATTGGACTCCCTTTTCTTTACTAAAACTTCTGTCTCTCATGTAGAAATGGTGTCATGCTGCCAGACACACACACACACACACACACACTTGCAGGGAGGTGAGGTGGCACTTCCCCAGTGATGGGGATGTGCAGACCATGGCCCCTTTGGTGTCTTCTGAGGGATATGAAAACCATCTCTGAAGCATTGGAAACTTTCCTGCTTTGTGCCTCTTTCTCATGGATGTGGGATAAATCCCATCTTGAGACCTCACTGTGGAGCGAAGCGATGGGCAGTGCTTTGGAACGGATTCTAGGTCACAGGGGTTGTTCAAATTTTATTTTATTTTACTTATTAAGATACAAATTTAGAAACTCATTAAAGCTTTGTCCTTATGGATTAGACATACTTAAAACAATGGCAGGATTTTCTCTGAGGGATATTATGGAATTTGTTGACAAGATTAAGGACAGGTGAATGAATGGTGTCACTCAAAGCCCACTTGAGTTACTGAGGAGTTCGCTGATAAAGGATTTGGATCTGGCCTTTGGAATTTTGCAGGTCGAAAGAAAATAATATAGAAGGCAGCTTATTTTCTTTCTTGGATAAGGAATAATTCATTGCTACTTCCTAATAGAAACCATGGGCATTGATTTTCCATGGATTTATGTGTGGTGGTTTACAAGACTAATTTTTACAAATGGTTTCTGTTGGCAGATGTAAGCAGTCTCCTGCTGCACTGGCTGAACAACTGCCATTAAGCAAATGGTTGTCATTAGCAGGTACTTTTTTAAGCTTCATTTTGTTTAAGCATTTTTTTTTATTCCAAATATCTGTAGAATTGCAAAATGGGGAAAAAATCCATATCTAGCTCAAATTTCTGAGAAATCTTTGGGAAAATTGGTTTATAAAGCATCTTAAAAAGATGGACACGGCTGTACAGTGTTGACTGTGTAATTCTAAATATAATTCTAAATCCTATTAATTCTAAATACAATTTCATGGAAAAGAAGCTCAGGGAGAAATATAAATGCATGGGATAAATGGGTTTCTTAAATACATAGACATTCTGCGTGGAATGTACCTGCCCTGAATTTTTAATTCAGTGATAGATCTCTCTTCAGCAGTTTCTTTTTAGAGCAACACCTTAGCCAAGGGAATGTGGAAATTATGATCTCAAAGTTCTATTTCTGGAGGTTTGTAACTCAACATTGAACCATTTATTCTGAGAAGAGAGCTGCTGTGTGAGGTCTCTGGTGTTTTGGCTGAGAATCTGCAATTTGGCTTGTGGGATTTGCACCCAAATACCTGAATCACCAAAAGCCTCTCTGCAATTCAAGAGCCCCTGATTTACCTGATACCTTGTAGGAGTTATTTTAGTAACAAATATTTACTAGAGATCTCTACCTTTACCTCAAGGACACAAAAGTTCTGTTAGTTCCATGGGAATTGCAGCTGCTGATTTTAGCTCTTGGAAGCACTGAAAGGGATTTTTGGGTTTTGGGCCCTGTCTCCTTGGGTGTACCTAAACCTCTGGGTGCTGAGGATGATGTACTAGGGGATGGGATGGAAGATACTTCTGAAATAAACTGGAATTTATTGAAGATGTTGGGTTTGTCCTGAGAACTATGATCCACAGCTAAACCTTTGTTCTTTTGATGCCAGCTCTGAATGTGTGTTCAGCTACTGTTCTAGACTCTTTCATGAAAGTAAAAATTACTTTCTCCAAGTGCTTTACTACACTTTCAGTTAAGGGTTTTAAAACATGTACATGATGCTATTTTCATGACACATTGCTTATTTAAGGTACCTATTAATATCTTCTTAAATATTCATATAATTTAAATTTTACGTGCTACTGCCATAAGACAGATACTTCTGTGAGAAATGTTGTACTGTTGTGTATTATACTTCAGGGCAAGGTTAAGACTCAGTCATTCTGCATTATATCTGGATTTAAGAAACAGAAGAGGCATAGATTTAAGAGACAGAGAAGTCATGGATCTCAATTAACTCTCTCTCTCTCTTGCTCCTTTTGGTTTTCACATCTGTTATAGCTTTGATGTGAAATACCTGCAAACTGCAAAATTTCGCTTGATGTAAACTTGAATAATTTTTTGAGCATTTTCAGTTTCTCTAGGCTTATTTTGTTTCAGTGAGGTTTTGCATCTCTATATAATTAAGAGTTTTGAAAAGTCTTGAATCTTCATCTGACTCTTGTGAAATCAAGGGAGATTTTTCTTTATGCTTTTAATGGCAACAAAGCTGGCACTTGGATGCCTTTGAAAATCAGACCCATAATTTAATAAACAACAAATCACTGTCAGCATTTACAGGGGATGTCAGCATTTGCAGTGGCTATAAACAGTATTTACACCATAAATATCCCCATTAGGTTAATCCTTACAGAAGTGGAAAGGTTACTGTTAGCCAAGCCCGGGCTGTCCAGGTTTGGTTGGATGCAGAAGGCTACTTCCTAGGGAATTTGTCCTGGTGGTGTGGTCACTGTATATTGCAGTGTGAGGCAGTCTCTGTGCTGAATGGGGTTGGCTCTGGGGGAGGGAAAGAGCAATGGAGAGCTCCTATGACTTACCAGTCGCAGCCCAAGAGTAGCTCCCATGTTTGCTGATGCCAGTGACAATGTGTGTTCTGCTCTTGGGAACATCTCCTGTCCCTTCTGCCAGGCTGTGCTTCTTAACTCAACCAGGGTTCCTCTTATGGTGTCTTGAGCAATTATTAATGCAGCAGTTGTGCAAAAATGCAAATAAACGTACCTATTTTGTATGGTATCTAGATAAATGTTGGAGCAAAAATCAGATTGTTGTGCTTTCCCTGGGCTGAAGTGAGAGGAACCGCAGGGAACAGCAGTGGCTGTGCTGCAGCAGGGCTGCCCTGTGACATTCCCCTGGGCTGGTGAATTCCCTTCTCAGCCTTCTCTCTGTCCAGGGAGCCCAAGTTAGTGCATCTAAAGAGCACAGTTTGGATCTGACACCCTGAGTTCCACCTAAAGGTATCTAAATCTGTTTCAAATCTACCTTGAACCCAGAGGCACCTGTGGGTGGCAGAACCACTGTGGTGGGCACTTGTATGTCCCTCTTCAGAGCCATCACTAGCTGCCCCAAGGGTGGATGTACCAGGTCCAGACCTTTGGGAAGAGCTGCAGCTCCACTGTGTTCCCATTTGCCAAAGGCCCAGAGGCTATGGGCAAGGCTGTTTTCAATTGTTCCCAACTTTGGGGCAGCTGTAACCAAAATTCCCACTGACAGCACATCCAGGATGGCGATGGAGCAGCCTCCATTATTTCAGTCACTGACTTCACTGCTCCTGTAATATAAAGCAGCTTTTATGTGTTGGCTTTTTATTTTTCTAAAAGGGAAGCTAGAAAGCTTTTATGATTTTCTGACACATGACCCAGAGAGAGAATAAAGAATACAAAGCTTTTCCTACATTTTTAGGCAAAATTGCTTCCCTTCACACCTGCTTGTGTTGATTAATTCAAGTAAATATATCAAGGCCAAATTTTCACTCATCCTCTGCATATTAATAATCTTATCCATACAGCTTCCCATTGTGGCTCTTTAGGATGGGGACCTTGCTTGAATGGTTAATTAGAGAAAATATATGTCATGATCATTCATATCATAATGCTCATTACATTGGTGACACTATCAGAATTAGAAGCCTTTAAAAGAAAATGCCACAAGTACTCACTTCCCCTGGAGCTAAAAGAGTGAGCGAATAATCTCTGAAATGAACAGAGTAATTAGACATTTTCTCTCTGGAGATGGGACAGACTCCAGGAGTAAATATGGGCAATTCCCATTTTGAAAGGAGCATTTGGAAGGGTTACAATATGTTCCTGTAATAAAACAGGCCAGTTAGGAGCAAAAATGTGGGGGACAATTGCTGAAAATACCCTTTAGTCCCTGGCTGGCTGCAAAGTGGATGCAGAACAACAGTCAGAAAGCTGGAAGTACCAGTGACACATCAGACAAATAATAGAAGTGACAAGCCACCTTATGGCCAAGGACAGTTCCTTCTTGTGCTGTCTTAATTAGCATTCAAAATGTTTCTGTGTGAATTCTAACCCCTTGAAAAAGGCCCTAAATGGCACCCTTGAAAATGGACTTTTTCACTCCTTTCACACTTGGCCCCTCACCTTTCTCTGCAACAGGATCTAACTTCATTGGAATGTTATTTTTGGGGATGGGGGGTTCATTATTTTAAAAAATTGTTTTGCTTAAATAAATCTTCATGTTAAATCTTCATTCATATGGCCTTGACCTGTCTGCCTTTTTCAAAGGATATTTTTCTTCTGTGAGTCCTCCAGCTGCAAAAATATGCAATGTGAATGTCTGCCCCAGGGTCAAAGTGATGCTTCTGAGTGTGAAGTTTAACAATGTACATATTTATCCAGCTGATAAACATGTCAAATATAAGAGATGTGTTTGACAAGAGAGAGGAGCAAAATTTTGAAGACATGGAGGCAGATGTCCACCCTTACTGCTCTCTGCGGGCTTTCAGGTGATTTTGTTGGCACATCTCTAAGTGTTCAAGGTAATAGTTTATGTTAATGGGTGATATGAAGATATAAGGAAGTTAATGATTTATTTATTAATTCCCAGTCTCAGAAATTATCAGGCAATGAAAGTAATGAGGATGGGATAAAATCTGAAGAGAATTTCAATAAACCCAGAGTAAAAACTGCAAAAGTACTTGGGAGTTTGCTAATTGTCTTCATGGAGAGAGAAATAATGTTTAAAATTGTTCATGCATCATTTGTTCTACTGTAATAACCAAAAACTATGTAAAAGTAATTTTATTGTGGGGCAAAAAGTAATTAACCTGTCCTGTTACAATGAAACAGATTTTTTTCTAGAGAGAATTCTGCTGGGGACAGCAAACCTACCTTGCATATTGCATTATGAAAACTGCAATTCAGTCATATTCATCTTTCATTCAACAGATTTTCAATTTAGTGTGGTGTGAGCTAACTGAGCTTAAAGTGGGTATGAGGCTCCTTAAAGGTGACATTTCAAATAAACTTTTTTTTTCTGCAGTGCTTTCACAGAGGAGGTTTAACAAATGAATGGCAGATGTGAAATAATCTCACAGTCAAGAAATACGCCTTGTAAAACTTGGGTGTTTTGAGTAACAGCATCCTTAATTTCTCTTTCTCTTGATTAACTTTTCTGTTGTGGTTCTCAGGGCTGGGAGTAAATAATTACAGTGTGAGGTGACTCCCTGTGCTCTGGGAGACTGAGCTCTGAGTGAGAAGGGTTTAAGGTCTCTTGAAGTCTGGAGCAACAGGTGAGTGGCAATTCCTGGTAAAAACTGGGATCTCCACAGTAAGCAGGTAAAGGCTGGTGTTTGGGAACTGACTTACAGCAGGATTAACAGATACACCAGTCCATGTGTATCGATTCCAGGCTGCTGGAGAGGGAAGGGGATTGTCCTGGGGGCGCTGCCCCAGCCCTGCTCTGAGGCTGCAGCTGTGAACCTCACAGTGTTTGCAGCTGGGTGTGCAGGCGGGAGAGGCCACATTTGTATCTCATTTTGGTTCCTGCTTTGGGGATTTCAACTGGCTGATACAGGAACTCTGGAAGGAGGGAGCTTGACCTCCCCTGGGGCTTGGTGACCTCCAAGTTGCCATAGCATTGGCACAGAGAGCAGGGGATGTAGCTCAACCTATGCCCGCCTGCCCCATAAGTGAATGTGTCCATATAAATACAAAATAGAGATATACACTCTATATAAATATCCTATTTTCCACCTCCCTCTGCCGAGGAGTTGCAGAGCAGGTGGCTCACCCCAGTGCTCTGTTCACCTGGCTCCCTCCTCTGCCAGCAGAGCAGCTGCGCTTGGCTCAGCTACAGCTCGTGTGCAGTGTGCGGCTTCTGGTGCTCCCACATCAGTCATCTCCAAAGCTTTCTGAGCCATTTTACTGCCCTGTACAAAGGGAAGTGTTTCATGCGCTGCACCCTGCCAAGGGTGGCAGGGCAGCCGCTCACAGAGATATGCATCAGCAAGGAGAGGTGGAATTTAAACTGCCTTTTAATTTGTGCCGAGACGTGAACTGGGAATTATGAGCCATTCAGTGAAATACGTTGTCCTTAGTGGACTGGGAGGGGACGCTTAACATGTAGGGCAAAGTAAGTGGTGGATCTGATTGGATTAGTGGCAAATTTAATCTAGTGGATGACACTGCTGATTCAACAGTCTACTTTTTTCTGAGGATCAAAGTGACTTTGGCTCAACATGTGATCTGCTCAGTACCCTAAATGAACTGTAAGCTGGATGGGTTTGATTCAGTATTTCAACAGGGAAAGGAATTTAATTTGGGAAGTTGCAATGTACGGAATGGGAAATTATCTTTTTACAGCATGGGAAAGCTTTTCTGTGATGCAAAATTTCCTTGGATATGCTCCCCAAGCAGCAAGTAATAACTACAAAGATCTTTCCCCAGGATATCAGCACTTACTAGAGAATTTGTGAAAACTTGTGGTTTCCATTATATTTTTCAAGCCTGAATCCAAAGGACAAATATCCTTTTTCTTGTAAAGAGGTTTATCTGACTCAGATTTGATTGAATGTTCTTACAACAGGCAGATGAAAGACTATGTAAATAGGTTAAGCATGGGCTGAATTTTGGTGGGAAAAGCCTCCTGAGACTTCAGAAGTACTTTAAGAATTGATACTCAAATCACAAGTGTCCTGCATCAGTCCTAGGTCAATGTGTTAAGTATTGAAGTGTCTCTGATTAAAGACTAGGGAAACTGATTTAAATCTTGAAGTAATTAATGTCTATGATGGGATGTCCTTGTTCCTAGGAAATCCCTGTGACAGAGGGAGGGTCTGAACACTTGGGAATTATGAACTGAGCCAGCTATTGTTGCAAGGGAAGAGCTTTCAACAAAAACCATTTTCAATTTATTTTAATGTATTTATTTTGTGGTTCTGAAATGTACGCTGTTGCTCCAACTCAGACTGTTCTGTGATTCTGTGAAAGAAACTGGTTTGGTGTCCCCAGCATTGGATGTTATTTGGGCTTTGGCAAGAACAAGGAGAACAAAGTAGGAATTGACGTGACACAGTGAACAATTACACTAAAACATAATTGGTCACTGCCAACATTTACTGTGTCCAGTGGTAAATGTTTGATGCTCAAGGGATTGTAGACTTTGGATGTAATGGATGGCAAGAAAAAACCCACATCTTCTTTACAGAGAATTCTTTACTGCCACATGAGAAACACTGTGTTTATGTTAAAAATGAGGCAGTAAAGATAAGGTGCTTTTCTGAAAATAAGATTGCTGATTGTTACTCACTTCCTCTGATTTTACTTTCCCAAACAGGTCTGCATTCCTCTGACTTCCACAAGGAGAGATTTGTCTCACTTATTAGTTTAAACTGAGGTCAAGTTTCCTTTCTTTGACTCTGCCACCCTGTCTTTCCCTTCCAAAAGCTTCAAACCCAGGTGTGAGTCTATCTTTTAATCTTTCTCTTACTAAAAGTTCCAGTCCTTTAGAGAGCTGACCCTTTAATCTCATATTCTAAGAGATTCTAAGAGCAGTAAATTGTGTGTTCATGCTTAACTCAAGTAGAAGGATTTTTATCAAAATATAAAATGTCCTCAGTAAGGACAGTAATCAGCAAGCAAATCTGGAAGTTGACACAAGGCTTGATGACTTTTAAATAAAGCTCCTGATGTTAAGGTGGAAATGTTGTCTTATTAAAATGTTGGCCAGGCAGCTCTCAGTCCTTTTTACTTAGGGACTTCACTAAAAAGGGCTGCCAAAGTCATACACCTGGGTGAGCCTGGTTTGATCCTGTTGTTGCTTTTCCTCTTTCTCTGATGATAGGAAGCATCCCTTGGAGTCAGTGTCCCTGGGAGTGTGGGTATAACCTTTCAGAGCGTCCTTGGATCACTGACTAAAGGAAGTACTTGACTAAAACCAGGAAAAGCCCATGGCCTTCTAACAACCCCCTCTTGTCACCACATGTGTTCTGCAATGGGAGCACTTTTCTTGCTGTCCTGCCCAGTGTAAATTGTCCGTGTGTGCTGACTGTGGAGCCAGGCCCCAGTCAGCATAGAACAGATGCTCTCAGCAAAACTCAGCCAGCTGCGTCAGCTGCCTCTGCAAGCATTCCCTCACCAAAAAGTCAAAATGAAACCTGGGAATATTGTCTTTGAACAAACAGGTGTGGGAGCAGGAGGAGACTGAGGTGGGAAAACTCACTACTGCCTCCTGGGATATGGGCTAGAGATGTGTTCAATGACTTTTTTGCCTTCTGCCTATCTGTAACAGTGGGACAAAAAAAGGTACAACCAAACCACAAATCAACCCAAAGCTCAACAAACAGAGCAAACGGAGCAGTTCCCATTACTTCCCACTCCACTTGCTGCCCAAGTGCTTTGGTCACAGTTGGGCTGATGAGGATGGGACCTGCTACTGTTGAAGAGTTCAGTTCCCACCAGAAAGGGTTATTTCAGCTGTCCCAGAAAGTTCCCTTCCTTGGGAAGAGCAGGCCAGGTAGGGAAGTGTGGAGCTCTCAGTGGCTGCTCTGCCAGAGGAGCTGCCACCACCGTTGTTTTTCAAGGAACCTCCTTGAAATGTGTTTATGCTACGGGAAAAGCAAGCTTATAATTTTCCTGAGCTGCTGGCACCTTTCCAGGAAGGCATTGTTTTGTGTGTCAACTCTTTCCGGGGTCGGTGTGTTGTAATTGCTGCTCTGGGAAAAGTGGGAGGAAAAGAAATTCCTTTTAGTCTGTGTAGTGGCTTTGGTTCACCAATTTAAAATTTTTACTAATTTTGAGACTTCCCAACCAATGGACTTACTTCTTGCTGTGAGAAAGGCAAAGCAGGCTCAAACTTCAAAAGGGGATAAAGAAAATTTATTGACAGTGACTAAAAGGAAAAGTAATAAGAATCAAAACAAACCCTTCAGACCACTTCTCCTCCCTTACTACACTTCTCTTGAACACTGACAATGTAAAGAACCAAACTCAAACTCCTAGTCAGTTTACTATCTCTGACATAGTCTTACTACAGTTCACTCAGGGAGAAAAGTCCCTCTTGTTAAGATTCTGGCGACTTCTCCACGAGAGGGAAAACACAGTTCTCTCATGGTTTTCTCATGACTAGCAGCCGCCCGGAGGAAAATCTGCCATCATGAAGTCTTTCCCATCTCTACAAGCCTTCCCACAGCCTGTTGATGGGCCACGACGACTTATGGGGTATTATTTTAAAAATGAACAGTTCAAAGGCAAAAGTCTCCATTCTCTATCTCTAAAATTGTCCTCATCTCTGGATCTTTCCAACAGAGATCTGCCCTTTCTCCTGTGGCAGCAGAGGACTTCTCTCCCTCTCTGTTCCAGCTTCTCACGGGATCACAGCTACTTTCACATCTGTTTGCTTCAACATGGAGGCTTTTGCTCGACATCAACCTCGAAACACTTTCATCTCCCCATAATCTCATGTGTTACAAAGGAAAAGAGTCTTTCTCTATAGCTTTACAAGAGGATTTCAGCCTTTAAACAGAGCATCTTCTCATCCCTCCCATCTGGGACTTAAGGTCTTTCCTCAACTGACCATGATGTCTCTTTGCTGTTCTTTTACATTGTTTGAGTCTTGTTCTCCTCTCACCCGAAGGGAGGGCTGAAGCACTGAAAGGGTTAACATGTCGGACTGGGCGTCCCCCAAAGGCTGGAGCTGCGGCTGGGAAAACGGCTCAGTTCAGATCAGCCGGCCTGAATTCAGCAGCGGCACACTGGGATGGGGCCTTCTCCCTCCCCGTGCCTGATGCTTGAGGTGACTCTCACACAGCAAAGTCCCGGGGTCGGCCCAGGGCTGCTCCCAGGTGGGGGCCGGGGGAGGGGGGACTCGGCTGGGCCCTGAGCCGGGCTGTGACAAGCAGCTAGATGTTAACAAAGCTGGCTCCATCCGGCCCCCTGCAACTCCCTCCCTGCTCCCTGGCAACCGATGGGAAGGGGAGGGAAATGCCCAGGCCGCGGCAGGGCCGCCCGGGCCCGGCCGGGGCCTGGCCCTGGACACACGCCAGGCTAAGTTACCTCTCTGCTGGCCGGAAATGAAAGAGGAAAGCTCCCGGGCCTTTTTCGTCTTAACATGTTTTTTTTACTGAGGCGTGTTCAACTTTCAGTGGCTCACACTGCTGCCAGTTAGACACAAACCTCTTACGTCACTTCCCAAACTCCTCCCTTGTCAAACTACCACAGTCTCCAATGCTGTGCTCTGTTTTTTCTATTAGTCTTCCTTAGGACTGGAAGCTTCTGTGGGGTTTGAAGCTGAGGGCAGTTCTCTGTACCTTTGGTGCGGCCAGGATTTCTTGTTGCCATCTAGGAAATAGCGGGGGCCTGCTGGGGGTCATCTTTTGTGTAAAATTTAGGGATGTTGTTAGCAATCATAGCGTGACAAATCTGGGTGCCATGGAGGCAATTCCATACCCATGTAGATCAGGTGGATGCAGGAAACACTGTGGAGTGTTCTGTGGTTTTCCACCTGAGGAGGATGAGTTTCCTTCTTGTGCTCAGTGTGCTGTAAACAAAGTGACAGAAGGTAATTGTTACAGGTCTTCTCCTGCAGGTAATTGATACAAGTTTCCATAGGTGAACATGAAAGCAGGGTTGTCCTGAGGAATGACAAAAAGTAGTGCACATGGATTGGAGCTGGTTGTCAGGCTCACAAACCCCATGAAATATATAACCCTTCTGCAGTAATTTATTGCTACAGATCTTATGTTCATGTCCTAAGTCACACAAAAAACCTCATTCATAAATTTAATTTTGGTCCAATTGTTTCTGCCAAGATTTTCTTTACAGGAAAAAGCACACAGATTACTTTTGACCATATCCACTTTCAGCAGCAAAAAGGAAATCAGGCATTCCTGGAGTTATTATCAAAATTCCTTTGTCTCCACAGGGCAGGAAGCCAGACTGCTTTGTTTTAATAGCATTTTTCTAGCCTTAAACCTCTGAGGCTCTCTATAGGTCTCAATTTTCTCCAGAACTTTTGGGATGCTGTCTGTGTTTTGTTACAGAAGCTGCCCTGACAGCTCATTTATACATTGATTTTACCTCCCTTGCCCACAGCACTATAGTATCTGAGCTGATCCCTCTGTAACAAAGCAGTAGGCACGCTGCTTTGCTTGTGTCTCTAACGTGACTTGCTGTGGTCGTACATATGTAATAGAATGGGATTTGTAATCCCCTCCTCTCACCGCAACTGTTTTACTTGGAGTTTTCCTGCAGTTTGTAGTTACAGTCACATCTGTATTTTGTGCCCAGAACTCTGGGAATAATTCTTTTTGTCTTCATTCTAAAACATCTCAGGAGATTCCATTCGACTTTGCAGCTGCTGGTAGAGAAAAATGTCAGTATTTTTTTACTTTTCTGGAATTTAATCTATTTCACAACATTATTGTATTTTAGTTTAATTAGTAGTATTCATCAGAGATGATAAATGAGACTGTACCACCTGCTTGGGAAATGCTCGCATGTCTCTTGTAGCTTTTTGCCTGCTGATGGGGAAAATTCTTCCTCCTTGTAATGCTATGAAGAAAGCTTTCAGAGTGGCCAAAATGAAATCCTGGTAATTTGAGGGCAGGTAGTTCATGGGAAGACCCTCCCCTCACATGCACATGTCCACACAAACACAAGCACTTGATTTTTGTTTCTGACTCATCTTTCAGCGTGTGTTGTGTGGCCCAGGAGGGGCAAGAAAGGGCTCTGGGGAGGTCCTTATGCCAGGGGCAGAGGATTAGTCACAGATTGCTCCGTGTAGACCTCAGCAAGAAGGACATGACCACTTCCAACAGCCTTTGGAACCAAAAGCCCTGCACAATTATTTGCATGTTTGGGGAGAGGAAATGCGCAAATTGCTTTCCCATTAGTGAAGTAACCAGGAAATAAACAGAGGAGACTTTGTTTAAAATGTTTGTTTTGTTGCGATAATGAAGATAAGCAGCTGGGAGAGCTCTCAGGTTGGACTGTTCTCCCTTGAGTCATCCCAGCTTTGTCTGGATGTCGAAGGCCCTCATGCTGAACACAGCACTATATCCCTGCAAATGGATGCAGATGATTTAGAAACTTGAGGAATTATTGCAACTGCTAATTTGCCATTTTCAGGTTCTAGAGCACTTCCTGCATTTGGCTGACTTCATCCTCGTTGGATGAAATGGTGCTCGGAACATAAAAGGAGAAGGTGCTGTGGCAGCCAACAGCAGTGGCATCAGTTCCTGTGTTTGAGGAACAGCTCAGAGAGGGACATGGATTTGGGAATGGCTGTGCTGGGTGGCTGATTTGGATGGACACACATCCACAAGGGTGGACAGACCATTCCATGGAAGGCAATTGAAGTCCTTTAGTTAGGACTGCATGGAGAAATAGTCGAGTCTTGGAAGTGTACTAAAGTGAAAGTACTTCCTTAACCTCTTTCGTCAGGAAGATGCTCACAATGTTTAAAGCCCAAGGATCAGCTTCACTAACACTAGGGAGAAATCTCCTCAGTGTGGGAGCTGCCAGGCAGCAGCATCCTAAGGAAGCTGCCACATCTGCTGTGCTGGGATCTGCAGGATCACTGGAGAAGTCTAAGGTGCAGCCCAGGGAATGGGCAGCTGGTTGTTGGATGTGCTGATTTGGGAAATCTCAGCTGTCTTTGCTACAAAGACATTGCAGATTCACAAGCAGCAGCAAAAGAGAGGACAAGGGGCTCCATTTGCCATGTCTGGGGGTAAATAATTATAAATCATTAATTCAACAGCTTTATAGCAGGTAAATGTGCCTAGTACAGCTCCCAGTAATATGTGCTGTGCTTTGTTACCTGTGTTGAGATTACTTTTAAATGATGAGTGTTTTATTCAGCATCATATTAATATAACGGCAGTGTGTGTTGATTGCTGTGAAATAACACTGAAAAGACACAGAGAAACCAGAAAGTTGTTTATGTGGAGCACTTGGCTTCTTCTGAAGCCCTGACAAAACATAGATTCCCCTGGTTTATGCCTCTCATTAGTGTTGTTCTGCATCAGTCCATGATGTGGGTTTGTATCTGTGCACTTTCACAAAACAAAGCACAGTATTATTAGTTCTCAGACTCAGTGGCAACAGTGTAGGATGCAGCCACAGGAATGTCAAGAAGGCAGCAAAGGCAACAAGGCAGGGGGAAATGTGGATCTAGGACAGAAAGAATCTCACCATGTGGATAAGGAAATACGTAAAAGGTGCCTAAACTCCATCCCTGGGAGAGCTTGGAAGCCTAAATGTGGCAAGGTTTGGCTTGCAGCACCTGAGTCCCCTCTGCCCTGGCTGCTGGGAGTCTCTCTGGAATAATCCCATAGTCCCAGCACAGAGCACAGAGATACTGATTAGGAGCACAGAGATACTGATCAGACATGCAGATCTTCAGAAATTAGGGAAATAATGAGCTAAAACTGGGGCAGTGTCCTCTGTTGGGTGATGTCCAGTCTGGCACAGGAATTTTTCTGCCCCTAAGGTCAGAATGTTTGGGCTATCAGGAACATGCAGGAGACATCTACAGAGTTTTCCTAAGTGCTGAAGTAGTTGAGTGCTGATTTCAGCCAGAGCTGGACACTTAGACTGATTCCTGGTCTCTGAGGTCCCTCTCGGGGCTTTCCCTGCCCAGGGATTTTGTCTGGAGATGTGGATGCTCCAGCTGCAGAGGGAGCAGCCCAGGAGATGTGAGTCCCAAGAAAGTGACATACTTGCCCTGATAGATTTTGAATACCTTGTCATTTGATTATTTCTTTTCATTATCCCTTCCCCAATCATTCCAAAACAGTCTTACAGAGGAGATGGAGATTGTACCGGTAGCCTTTTCCTCTGCTATTGTGTAGCTGCCAGCTGAAATGGCTAGAGCTAATTTTTCCTTGGAATTAGGTTCTGTGCTGAGATTGCTGGTGCAGTAATTTTACAAAATGCTTATCTTTCTTGCTGTAAATGTGCCCAGCTCAGGAGGGACAGGAAGGTGTTACTGTACCATGGCTCTTTAATGGGCTCTGGAAGCAAGAGGGTGGCTTCAGTCCCCAGGACATACTTAATCTTGTAACATCTTTTACTGCATTTAATAGTCTGTCCTGCATCTTAATCACTCAGTATAGAGAAATTAATCCAAACTCCTCCTTTGTCCTGATAATTTTAATTCTCCACTGAGTTTGCCCAGGTTGACCTGTCTTCCTCTGGCAGTTCCCCAGCTTCTGCCCTTGCCTGCTTATGAGAATGCTCCCAATTGCTCCTCATAGAGCTGCATAATTGTGCACATCTCGCTGCTTTTTCCCTTGGATGCTTTACTGGTTTTGTAGCTTTTCCTGCTGTGTTTGCAGGGGGCTTTGGATGCTGTGTGCACACCACAGTTCATGCAGAATGCTCCTGTTGCAGGGCATGAAGCATCAGCAGGATCAGAAGTGAGACCAAGAGCTGGAAACAGAGCCTGAGAGAGTGGTCCTGCTGCCCCTCTTGCTTTCCTGGCATTGCCTGCTGCCCAAATACCTCTTGGAGCTCCTGCCTCTCCATCCAAATTTACCCCATAGAAACCCAGAACAGGGACTGTTGGTTTCGCTCGCACAGGGAGGAAAAAGAGTTGTGGGTTGGCTGTTCCCCCATGTATTCATGTGGCTATTGATCTTTGTTGTGAGTTTTGGCATCTCTTTTGTAGTTGTAGCAAGAAAATGTTCAATGGTTCAATGGTTTCAATAATGTGAGAGCTTCTATTTCTGCACTCTCAGGAACATCATTTGAATTTGGGATTGAGTCACAGAAACAGTAACCCATAAAAGAGGAGTTTACAGGTTGAATAACTACCTCCTAACAAGGCTCTAGATGACCATAAAAATGATTGAGAGGTTTGGTCTGATTCAGAATTCCTGGAGATGTGGTTTTCAGATTTGGCCTAAGCTGCAGTTTGCCAGGCGGAAGCTAATGTATTATTAACTTGAGATTGCTGTACCAATAGTAAAATTCTCACCTAAACTAACTTTTCTAAACTATGTCTCTTCAACATCTGATGATTGGAGCCTGTGAAATACAATTTTGTGTGATAAAAAAGTGTCTGTGAGCATCTGTGGGGAGTTGTGGGGATGGTGAATAATCTTTAGTGCATGTATTTGGATTCTCAGTCAGTTTGACCCTCTGGTTTTTGCACAGATATCCCTGTTGCTGGGAAGCTTTGAATATTCATTTATAGTATTTTTTCATTTGTTCTGTAAATGTTCATTTAACAGAGGCACAGCAGAACTGGGAAAAGCTGGAGGTGGCTCTGTGGATACAGTGATTTCTCAGTGGCCACAGGTTTGCAGGGGAACCCGGGGCCTTTTCAGCAAGGAACACCTAAAAGATGCAATTCCATGTGACCAGGGGGCACCAGTGTAAGGTCAAGATTCCTGTGTGAAATCAGGTGGAAAGCTGGAAAAGGCAGGCCTGAGAATAGCCTGGCTTAGGGAAGGAAGGAGACGAAGGCACTGGGTTGGAGAGATGAATGAGTGCTTCATCTCCCTTCCCTCCCTAAGCAAAGCTGTTCTCAGCTAGTGCCTTTTCCAGCCTTCCATTTGATTCCACACAGGAGCCTGCTGAATATCCATCCCCCTTTCCTTCTGCTGTGTTTCCAGTCCGGGGGCTGAGCCTGCTCTTGGGGACACTCCTAATGAGCACAGGAGAGTGTGGAGGCACAGGGACAAACCCGAGTGGTTGAGTAAATGGAACCAATAAAGATTTTGCCGATCATAAACCACAGCCAGTCAATACCAAAACAAGCTGACAGCCAGTGGGAAAGGCTTCAGCAACAGCATAATGGGTTTGATTTTCTCTGTTTCCATCAATACTGTGCCAAATGCATTTAGCACAGGCTGAAGTGGAGCTAACAGAGTATCAAACAGGCCAGCAAGGAAAGCCTTGCTGTTGTCACCTCTAGCACCAAAAAAGCCCCAAACAAAGCAAGGTTAGTGTTTCAGCAGCCCATTAGTGTGACAGTGTTATCCAACTGTTAGCAAGAGCGTTGCCTCAACTGACATCTGAGATAATTTTTAGGTGCTCCTATAGTTGAATCCTTTATTCTTCATGCAAGGTTTTTAAACCTTTTTTTAAGCTTTTTTTTTTTAGCTTATTTTTTTCCAGATGAATTCAACTGGAAATTTTCTTGCACCTAAAGCTAAATGTGCAACAAAACCCCAGCCTAAATCAGAAACATTCTTAAGTGAGAGCCAACATTACATTTCTAGTAAGTTGTGTTACAGGCAGCATTTGAGTGACCTGAGGCATTCCTTGGTAACTTCAGGAAGAGCAAAAGCCTTGGGAGAGCTTCACTACAGGGATGTGTGTGCACAGTCAGCCCAGACCTGCTCACTAGACTGCCTGATCCACAGTGGCACCTAAATCCAGGCAAATGCAAACACCTTGGAATCTGAGTCAGACTCCATCATTGACTTGTTAAAGGCATGGCAAGGGCTGCCTTAAGATAAGGAGAGTATGCTTTCTTTTGATAAATAGTTCATCTGTGATTAAAAGCTGCTGCACCTGAGAAAACAAACTATTTTTGTGTGAAATCTGAATAAAATTCTCTGATTACAGAGATAAGGTAATTAGCACCTGTCTGTATGTAATGTGTGTTGAAAAGGGGAAATATGGCACATGATGCCTGAGAAGTGTCAGGGCTGCCACTGCATCCTGGATGTTTGAACCAGAATGTGCCAGCTTTTCCCTTTGCTAGGATTCAGTTTTGAAACACTTGGTGAACTAGTTCAGCTTAGTTAATTATATTTTTAATTACTGGGAGAAGTCAAGAATTGCTGGATCCATAATCACGGGGAATCTGAGCTTGGGGCGGGAGAATTTCAGACAATAGCAAGACTGAGAAATGCAAACCCTGTCTTAGTGCCATGGTGCTTGCTGTCCCAAAACTTCCTGAGAATGTGTGCCTTTGTCATAAATAGTTCCTAAACATTCTGGTGAGTTTAATAAAATCCTGCCTTGGGCAGATGTCTTTCTTTCTACATGATAGCACTAATCCCAGCGTCGCTGCGTTGCGGGGGAATTCAGCTGCACTCTAATAAGAAGCTCTCCAGCACTTCTTCAGTAAGGGATGTTATGTAAGATGTGCAGCCCTAATAGAAAATCATAGGAGACAGGGCTAAAAATGACCTTGGGAGGCCTTTTAATCCTGCCCTGGGGAGGTGGACGCTGCCAGTGCCAGCACTGAGTGCAAGGGGTGTAAATTGCTGAGAGTGTAAATCCTACAGTGCCATTTTATTTTTTGTATCCAAACAAGGTAGCTGAAAGGAAATGGATTGCAGTGATAGCATGTTTCAGTCATGAATATTAATATTGAGGCAATTAAATCAGATGACTAGGAATTCTAGGACAGGGAGATGGTTTGCATGTCATTGAATCTGCTCCCCAGCTAGCAGAGAAACCCTTTCCTGAATATGTGGAGCTGCCAGGTAGTTACAGGAGGGTTTAGAGTACCCTTTGCACAACCTTGGTTTTCATTTCCCATTTGTTGAAAGATTATTTAATTGTCACTGCAGTGTGCTGGGTATAGATTTGAAAGACCAAAATCTGATTTGATGTGCAGTTATTAAATTCCTGCCAGCACAGTGCAGGAATCTCAAAGGTCTTTTCCAACCTAGTTAATTCTGTGATTTTGGAAGAGCAGCTTAACAAATGGAATTTGTCAAAGTTGGATATACCTCATTCAAACTCTTGCTGCCACACATCAAAGTATCCCAATACCCAACGTGCTGAATTCTTTGGCCAGGTAAATTGTTGGCAATTTCCCTCATATATACCCTCAGTGTTTTAAAATGTGCCTTGGGATGTGGCTCCCAAGGATTCTGGAGACCTCCTTTAGGATCAAAGCAGGAAGTGTTGCTAGAAATACCAAAGCAGGAAGTGTTGCTAGAAACAGAATCCAGGTGAATTTTGCATTATCACCAAATCACGTTTTTCCATTTTCTGGCCATGAGGATGTGAGGACTGCCTCAGAGCAGCCTTCTGTCCAGCTCTTGGGTCTCCCATTCTGTCTTTCCCCTGAGCTGTTGGATAAAATCCCTTCCACCTGCCGTACTGAGCTTGTTTCTCCAGCTCCTATGAACAAGCAGAAAAGTAGGTTGAACCTCTGTGGTTTTGCCTTCTGTGGGGTTCCCATCCCTTTTCCAGGGATCTAATAAGTGTGTGGAGGATTTCAGAGTTTAAGATGTGCAGTCCCAGACCTGCCTGTGAGTTGTAAGCCTCCAAAAACAAAACCACAAACAAACAAAACACGCAAACCAAAACAAACAATGCCACTCAAAAAAACAAACAAACAAAAAAAAACCCAAAAAAGAAAAACAACCCCATAAACCCAGAAAGAAAAAGAGAAATATCAGAATTTAACATGACATCATCACCCATTCTAAATCAGCAGAAGATAATCAGGCTTAAAGAATATTTAAAGAATATTATGAATCCTAGCTAGACTGACACCAGGCAGTCATATAAAAATGGATAAAGCCAATGCACAAATATGCCTTTGGCAGCAATGTGTCTGATAAAGTTTGACATAACCCCAAAATATATCCTTGCTTCAAGAGTGTGGATGTCAAAAGAAAAAGAGATCAGCTACACAAATATTGATACTCTCTTATAACATGTTAGAGTGACAGATGTGGAGAGAGGGTGAATTGTCACTGAATTTCCCTAAGAGCAAGATATTTCTGTGTCTCTAATAGTTCAGAAAATAGTTTTATTTCAGCCCTGGAATGAAGCACCACATGTTGATCATGTTCTCAATGATGTTAAGAGCACAGGCAGCTCAAGGAGGGAAGCTCATTTGGTGGTAACCAAATTCCTGAGGATGGGAATTTTTCCAAATTGTTACACCCTTAGCAATGCCTCACAAAGGAAGATGGGAAGGAGTGGAAATCATGCAACCGAGGGGCCCACAGGGGATCGAATCTGGCAGTAATGACGTGAGCCAGTGATTGTCCTGTTTGCACAGGTTGTTCCGAAGCAGAAGAGATGGATCATACAGGTCTTCTCATAAACATGTTCAGTGTAACTTTTGTTTGGTTGGGTTTTTTTTAAACTTTGGTGACAGTGTTTCACTTCATGTGTTTTCAATTTCTCCATCTGCTATGTCCTTGACTGACTTTTCTGCTAATTTTTCCTCTAAGCTCATAACTCATAACATCCCAGCATAAATATATTAACAGATCCTGAAATATATATGTGTCTAGTCTATGTGTCAAGAAGACTAACATACATTAGGATTTGCTTGCTCAAGCCTTTGGTAGATGACCTAATTTTCCCTTTTAATCAGACTACAAGAGGAGATTTAAGTAACTGTTTCACACTTTAGGAGGTTTAAGAGGCACATATTCCGGACCAAATCCTCAGCTGATAGAGCTGGCATCGGGAAGTTGAGAACTGAGGCAGAGTGTGATTTGAAGCAGCAGGGATCTCTGCTCTGGACTCCCAACAGACGAGTGAAGGAATAAAACTACTAAGAGGCAGACATTGCCAAGAGGTGTGTGTTGTCTGAGGAGACAAGGAATGCTCAGCCAGGAAATCACGGAAGTCCTGGAGCTGAAGAGAATCCAGAGGGGAGCTCACATGGAGGGAGCTGGTGGGCACAGCTGGGAAGTTGGACTCGAGCATGAAGTCCAAACCCAAAAGTTCACACTTACACAGCAGTGAACTTGTAACCAAGGATTTTAGAGCTGGCCAGTGGGAGTGCCTGGTGGAGCCCCTCTGATAAAATGGGTGCTCAGGAGCCATCTCAGGTAGAAAACAACAGAGGGAAGGGTTGGGATGTGCTGGAGGCTATTGCCTGTGCTAACAGCTGTGACGGTGAGGGAGCTCCCGCAGCTCTTCCCAGGAGTGCCTGTACTGGGAAGGAGCTGATTTGGTGGGAGGGCCCCTGTCGTAGGGAGTTAATTGAATGAGCTGTTCATCTCCAAAGTGCTCATCTGAGCCCAGCTCAGCGGCTCTCCAGAGATGCACCCATCACTAACTATGAAAATCCTCACTCAGCAGAGCACGCAGAACCTCAGATTACCTCTTCCTCTTTTATTGCACAAGGCTATTTTTAATCCAGTGCCTGGCTGGGCATTAATCATCTTTGACAAATTACTGTTTGTTGTTTTCATGTTGTGTAAATTCCCATGCATATTTTAGCCTATTGCAGTCTTGTAAGGGCAGTAAGTGACACCTTATTTCCCTTATTTTATGGGCAGGCTGCAGTAATGTTGTGGTAACAGAGGAAATTCATGCCCAAATTCATCTGTCCATTTAAACCAGTGAACAGCTATGTTGTCAATGCAGCTTTGAAGGTCTGTATCAGCCACCAGCACTGCCCCGATACCCATGGATTCCATACTATCAATCATCAATTTTGCTAATTACGTGGAAATGTGAGTACAAATGTGTGAAGGGAATTGACATCTCAGAGGAAGCTGAGTGGATCACTGAGTCAGGAATGAGTACATGCAGAATTTCACCTACATACGAGGAGGTGCAAGAGTTGCTGCAGTTTTTCTGCACCTTTTTTCTTACACTTGAGTGCTGCATTCCTAGACATGTCTCTCTTTTAGATCCAGGACTTTGAGAGCAGCACTTCTATGTGACCCAAGAAATGTCTGATGGTAAAGCTTGTGGGTGCTTTTAGTGCTGGATTAGGGATCTCCTTATGTCAAGTTCTTGAGAGTAGACTGGGGGTGATTCATGTTCTTCACAATGCACCAAAGGTTGCCCTTGAGGAGGTCAGTGAGTGACTGGTGAGCAGAGCAAGCTGGGTTTGCTCTTTGTGCAGTTCTGAGGGCAGAGCAGGGCAGCGGGAGCATGTAGGGGAGAGGAGGACACTCTGTGAGCTGCACTGTGCCCCGACTGGTCCTGCTGTCAACCGGCTGGGAACTTCCCAGGCCCTGGGGACACACAGCTGCTTCCCAGCCGAGCCCCAGCTATGGCAGCACGGCCTGGCAGGAGCTGGGGTGGAGCCCACGAGCTGCTGTGCTGCCTGGGGGGGCTGTGTGTGCCCCAGAGCCCCGGGATGGGCAAGGGGTCCCTCTGACCTTGGCTACCTGCACAGCACCATCTGCTCTCCCTGGGCTCCACAGTGCTAACACAGTGAGATAATGCATTATCCGTGTGGAGCGTTTCCAAGTTGGGATGGGTTGGAAGAACTCGAGCCTTTCTCTGAGATTCCTTGGGTCTGAGAAGGGATTACCTTAAGGTGCAGTGGTTCAGAATCACAAGCAAAAAGGAATTAATCAGCTCCAGGATCAGTGTTTTTCGCTGTGCCCTGGGAGGAGCAGGGTGGGATGTTTCATGGATATTTGAGAGAGGGAGTCTGCTGTGAGTACAAGTGAGAACGTGGCACAGGCTCTGGCGCTGGTAAACACAAGCAGATCTCTGTGGATAATACAAGTTTTTTTCTGTTTGATTTTTTAGAATCAACCTTGTCCTATGTTAGGCAGCTGGAGGCCAGAGTAAGACAGCTGGAGGAGGAAAATCGCATGCTGCCCCAGGTGGGTGACAGCCCCGCGGGAGTGCCCGGGCTGCAGAGGGACCAGCAGCCCTTGTCCTTCCTGCCTTTGAACACTCAGATAACCAAAGGCTCTCACATCTGTTTGCTCATCTTGCTGTGTTTGAGTAGGGGATTAATTTGTGTGACAATGCTTTCATTAATTTTTTTCCTTTGCAGGCTTCTTCTACCTTGTTAAGAAAAATTTCCTGGAAGCCGCTACTTCTAATTAATTAATTAATTTATGGGTTGGGAATCACTGTGAACGGACCCTTTGCATTCTGGTTTTGTTCCAAGAGGTTCTTGTTACAATATCAACTACTTTTTATAGTTAGCTAAAATATTTTGCTTTAAAAGTACAAACATTATAAGTAATAATTGGGTTATATTATTTTTAATACTTTAAGGAATATATTAGCTACATTAATGCAAGACAGAAATTCAATTGAATAAATAAGCAAATATGATGTTAAAGGTTTTCCTAATGTGTTTCTAAGAATGAAAAATTTAAAAGTCCAGTACAAATGAATCAAAGACACTTGTAATTTTCATATATGCATATGCTTACTAGAATGTATTTTTATTATATTTCATTAAATAATCCTTAGAAAAATCCATCAGGTCTTCAAATGAAGATGCCCACTGGAAAAGAAGTTGGATTTTTTTTAAATTGAACACTAGTCTTTGGTCTGATGAAGAAAAGTGCTTTTTGTTTGACTTAGTACCATTGTTTGACTGTAAAATCCAAGGTAACAGTGATGTAGTAAGAAGTAAAATCCACTGGCTCAGATTTATTGCCCTTTTTCTAAGGCAGATTTTAAGTAAACTGCCGTGGCTTTCCCCCTCACTTTTAATTTGACAGTTGGAAGGGCCTCTGCAGCTCTTTGCTTGGTGACCTTGGGCACTTTGCTTCTCTCCACCCTAATTTTTGGATCTGGAAAAGGACAGCAAGAAATGTCTGCTCATTAACATGTGAACAGATTTCAGTAGCAAAGACAAAGGTTGATTCTCAGTGCTAACGAATATTATTTTCTTTTCAAGAATGGTTTTCAGGACAAATGTTAACAAACCCACCCAAAAATACTGTGTGGTTTGTCTTGGGTCTGGAACAACACTGGGAGATAAATTGCACAAAACATTCTTCATTGGGCCAAATCTTTAAAAGTGTCCGTGTGTTTTATGTTTGATTTATCTGTGTTTGAGGCACTGAGGCAGAACCCAGAAAAAGCATTCCCAGATCTTACCAAAGCTTGGAACACCCACACTGTGTATTGAGTTCAATGAAAATGCCTTGGCTGGGGTGGCAAACCAGAGAATAGTCCCTGTGGAATAGCCCGGCACCTAAGCCTGTAGCTGTTGCAAAAACCATTGAGACAAAATATGCTGAGAGTAGGGTTTTGAAGGGGAAGAGCGAGGTGAGCAAGCTTGGAAACTACTTTTTGTTTTCAAATAGCCAGGTCAGTTCGTCTTATATGTGTTTTGTTGGCACAAGGATCTGTGGCAGAGTTCTGAAAAATCTCCTCATATCTCAGGGTACTTCATTCTAAGACTTAATGAGTGGCAAGAGTTCACATTTCCTGGCATATTTTACTCTTCCTCCTGGTTGAAGTCATGGCTTTGGGGAGAGGAAGAAAGCGTAGACACCAAGCTTACTCTAACTTTGCTCTCATCACCTCAGCGTTGTATTTGCCTGAGTTTGTTTTGGGGGTTTATTATTCTTGTGGGTCTCACCTAGAACATGCTCACCTCAGTGGTGATCAAGCCCTGTCACAAAGATGCGGATGCAGGGTGGAAATACATAAACCTGGCACCGGTTTGATTCCATTTCATGAGATGAATGGGAGTTTGTTGGGTGTGAAACCAAGCCAAGTGCTTTTGACAAATAAACTGAAAATCTACAACAATCTCTGCAACCGATGAAGGTTTTTGACATGACCGTTACTCAGTTACGGTGTCCTGCCTTAAAATTTCAGGAGTGTCTCTGTGAGAGATGCCTTTTGCTTTTTGGATAGCCCCTCACTGATGGAGTGCTGGAGCACTGGGAGGGTTTGGGAATTGCAGGATTGTACTTAGGAGAGAAGCGAGAACTCACAGTTGTGAGTGTGACACCTCTGCTGTCTCTGCTGAAGTGCCCTGGCCTTGTCTCAGACTTTTTTCTCTCCTCCTGCCGCGCTTTTCTTCTTTTTCCTCTCTGCTTTCAATATCCTTTCTTCTCTCCCTTTTCTGCTTATGTGTCACTCACAGAAATGCACTGGCACATTTGTCGACACCTCTCCAGACAAATCATTCTGTTCCTCTGTCACTTAGATGTGGTTATTTTTCAATTTCTTTTGCTTTGCTTGTCTCCCTCCATATGTATTAGTTTTCTTTTCAAAACCCCACAGACCTCTAATGTAAAGGTTTTATTAATATTTAGTGGCAAGAGCATTTCCAAAGCAAATGGTTTTAAGTGCTGCCATCACTGTTCAAATGGAACCTGAGTTTCAGCTCACTTTGCAGTACCGAAGGGCTGCTTTGTCAGGGGAATTGCAGTACCACCCCTGAGTCAATATTTTAGTTTGATCCGGTAATAGAAAAGGTATAAAAATGGGAATATTCACTTAAGCCTTTAATGTCTCTTGCTGTGCTGCAAGAGAAGGTGGTTCAAGGTTGAGAAGGTGGTTCAGAGCATAGGAGGGGGTTTCAGAGTTACGAGGAGCTGTACGTTGCAGGTTTGGTGAGAGCTGTTCTTTTGTTGTTGTTCTGTTTTCCTGTCTCCAGTAACAAGATATGATCCAGACCCTTTCAGTTTCTGGCCACAAACAAGACTTTTGAGCAAGAAAGCAGATACTTTCCAAGATTTATGGTGTGCAGCTGGATCTTCTGTTGGGAACGCCAGACTGTGCTGGCTGTGTCCGGGCCGAGGGGCGAGCAGCTTGCACTGGTACTCCTCAAACACTCCTATGGGCAAGGCTGTGCAACAGCAGGGCCTGGGGGCTCCAGGGCTTGAGAAAGAACGTTTCTGGTTTGCTGAATGGAGTTGAGACCACAGTAGTTCCCCATGGGGCTGTGGCAGGAGCGGCACATGGACTCTGGCAGTGCCTTCTGCTGGCTCAAAGCGCATATGGAACTTCAGCACCACTGGGGATTGGGTTGTGCAGCTGACATTGAAAAGGGAAAATGCAGCATCAGCAGTGCTCTAACCATGTACAGCATGTTGACCCTGGCTGGAGGCCCAGTGCCCACCAAAGCTGCTCCATGGCTCCCTTCCTCAGCTGGTCATGAGCAGAAGGCTCATGGGTTGAGATAAGGACAGGGACAGATGACTCCCCAGTTACTGTCAGGGGCAGAACAGACTTGGCCTGGAGAAATTAGTTTAATTGAGATTGAATGAGAATGAGAATAGAAATGAGAAATAGAAACTATATTATTTCAGAGATGAGAAATAGAAACTAAATCTTAAAACACCTTCCCCTCATCCCTCCCTTCTTCCCTGGCTCAGCTTTACTCCTGATTTTCTCTATCTCCTCCCTATCAGCAGTGCAGGGTAGACAGGGCCTTTTTTCCTCCTTCTTAAATGTGTAACGGATCTGCACTGAGCTGGACGGCTGAGAATTTGGAAGCCGTCCCTAAAGTCTCCCTGTTACTAAAACCTTAAATCTTCCCCTACCATTTGAATCTTGTCACACCAGTCCACTACACTAGGACGTAACACCTATGCTGTTGTAATGAAGATGCTCAGTGATAATTAATAAAATATGTAGGGATCAAAGATTGGATTTGGATCCCAGTTGCAGCATCCTAGGCTGTGACAGCCCTGATATGTCAGTGAGTGACTTCAGAGGCCTGGAAAGAGGAGTGTCCTCTCAGACTTGCCATGGTACGTGACTGCTCCCCTTATGCTGGGAGAAGCCAGATCTGGATCTGGCATCCACATGTCAATTAGCTGAAGATATCCCTGAGTTTTGTAGGGGTGGTATTTCAGGGCTGATCAGCTCAGCTGAAACACTGTGGGAATGTGGACATCTGTCATATAATGACAGTGAATGCATTTGCGAAAGACAAACTTCGCAAGTCACCCAACTTAAATTGCTTCAGTTCTTATTTGTTTCGTGGGATGAGGAGACTTTTCCCCTTCCAGCTCTTTGTCCTTGTAATTCAGCTTTCCCTTTCAGTGAAGGGGAGGTGAAGCATTGCCAGGATGCTGTAAAGTGCCAGTGGGGCTGGAGTTGGGATGCAGGGAGTGAGCTCCTGGGTCCCATAGCAACAGGACCAGGAGGCAGCTCTGGTGCTAGGCTGAACTGGAGTCCTTCTGCTCCCTCTCACCTGGGCTCTGCTGCCTCTGTTTCCTTATTCTTGACTTTCCAAGACTTTTGTTCCTTTTCCATCTCTTTGCTGTATTTCTTTCACTTGCGCTGTTGCTTCAGGCCTTTTTTTGGGGGGCTTGCATTCTTGCTAATCCATTCCAGTCCTGGTATGTTAAACTGGGAAATGGCAGGTGTTGCTCTTAGGCACACATTAGCTTATTTTTAAGCTCTTCCAACATTTCCATTTCCTTTTTTCTTCCCCCTTCCATTAAATTATCACATTTTATTTCAATCTATTTCCAAATCTTTCAAAAACCTTTTGCTGAGATCTGTGTTTTTTATTTTCCCTCTTCATTTTAAAATTGTAAATCTAATTAGGAGATGGGAACTGTTTGGTTAGTGTTTTTTTCCTGAAATCTGTGCCACTCACAGTCCCATTGTGTTTGTTGCCCTCCTTCCTTAGCATGTAGAATAGGGAATCCTTCAACCAAAATGTAATTAAAAGCCATTGAACAAACTGATGTTTCCTAATCATGTCGTTAAATATTTGCTGAAAGAAAGTGAATCAAGAGCATCCACCCACCCAGTTCTTTCATGTGCCTTCATCTCCAGTGTGAATTAATAGGCTGTTAATGAAGGACTCCAGTTCCTAGCAGCTGAGGTTCTGGGCAGAGTCTTTATCTCAGGGTGTCCATTGTGCTTGACAGGAGAGGGCTGGAAGAGAAGAGTTCATTAGCTTCAAGTTAGCAAGACACAAATTCAAGAAAAACTTGGTGTACAGACAGTTGCAGTTCTCAGAGGACAGACAGTGGGTTTTTTTTCCAGTTATAACTCTAAAAGTCTGGAATTACTTTGTCCTCAGGATTTTCTAGAAGACTCTGCAGAATCTTCTAGATTTTATGTGTGTGGCCTCCAAGGTTTGGAACTGCCACAGCCCAAAACCTTTTTCTCTTGCCTGTTCATTAGCAAAAGAAGTTTCTGAAGGGCCTGCTGGAAATGGCTGTTTCTGAGGGGGTGGAACCAGCAATGATTTTGGCCACTCAAAAATCGGAGTGTGCCTCCAACCCACTGTGAGAGTGTGTGAATTTTGGCAGCAATATCGTGGAGAGGTTTCTGCTGAGGTCTTTGAGGACAGGTGAAAAATTGCAGCGTTTGAAGATTATGTATTTTAATTGACAGGGATGTTCCCTAAAAAAATGCCACTGTTTTCTTTAGTGTGTTATTAATCCAGCAGAGCAACATGCTGCAGTTATTGCTTTCTGGTTTTCCTTTCTCCTGCCTGTTTGAAACAAGCTGACAAGCACGGTCTGTGTTTGCTTTGAGCTGTACAGGGAAATTGAGGGCTGGGGAAATCAGGGAAAAAAGCTTTGAAAATCAGGTAGTGATTGAACTGGCGTGGCAGCTACCCAGCAGGAAGGATCTGCTTCCCAGGAAACCACTTGCCTCTGGGATAAGAGGCTGCTGCAGAATGAGGTAGGGCTTGGATGGTGAGTAAGCAGAGCAGTGCCCAGCAGGCAGGAAAATCATGCTCTCTTGGAAGCTTTGATGATGTGTCTGTGAGTGTCCTTGGGGCAGCCATGGACTGCTTTTCCCTTCCTGGCTCTCCCTGTGTGCCAGGCACTTCTGGAGGGGCTGGCACATGGACTCCCACAGGCTGAGCTGGACACTGGGCTGGGCACTGCAGTGACTTTCATTCATGACTGTCCTTATCAACAATACAGATTGAAAAAATGAAGCTTTTACTGACTTAAGTAGAAAAGCTCATGATTAATTCTCTCCGTCACAGAATACCATGTTCTACACAGGGGTCTTTATTCTGACCCTGACCAGGGTACAGTGCAGGGTTTGCCTCTGGCACTGTGGGAAAATGGTCTGAAAAGTAACATTTTGCAGTTAGTGTGAGTGAAATGCTGAATTTCCATTCATCTAGGCTTTTTTTAGGTGATATTACAAGGCTGAGTCAGATTTCCTGTTCTTTCTATTCACTAGAGTCACGTTTTGGCATTAGATATTTTGTAGATTTACTTCTAACAGCAAATGGATCTGTGCATTCAGGGATTCTGAGCCTTGTGGGAAGCCATACACAGGATATAGCGTGGGTTTTACCTGCTCTCTGCAGTGGGATGACCTGCACAGAGATCCCTGTAGACTCAGAAGAGGCCATGTGCACACTGCTGTACTTGTGCACGAGGGCTGGCCAGGGCCAGAGGGAAGGCTGGTTGTGTGGGATGAGCAAAAAAGTAAATTATTTTTCAGGTGCTGATGTTATACAGCACTGTTTGTTCACAATTACTCCAGATGTTTAAAGTTTATAGAGATTTCAGCAGTAAAGGGCTATGACTTCATCTCTCCTGTCCAATTTGGATCCACTTTCACGGTTTGTTACTGGATAAGAAATGAACAGATCTGTGACACAGAATACTGCTTCCAGTGGCTAGATGCAGGTGCTATGTGGAGCTAGGGAAGAGGAGGAAGGGAGTAGATTTCTCTTCCCATCCTCAAGGATCCAGTTGTGCTCTGGGCTGGGCAGTGACAGGGGGCTCCGTGCAAGGTTTTGGTGGAAGGTGAAATGTGTGCATGCTCCTCCTGAGAAGCAGCAGCTGTGCCAGAGGCTCTGCAGACCCCAGTTCCTCGTCCCCCAAGGCCCTGTGTGTTCAGACACCACCGCTTTGGCAAAGTGCCTTTTCCTCCTGCTTTGCTTCATTGCCTCAGGAACTCCTAACAGCAGTGCTGGAGTGTCTCCAGCTCAAAGGGCCCATGCTCAGGCTGGGCACCCCCATCATCCCCTGCAATAAGCTTCCTCCAAGGGAGGCAGAAGCTTTACTGCCTCAGTGGAGTTGCCTCACTTGACATGAGAAATCCCTGAGCTGGGGAAGGGCCTTCAGGGCTGCAAAATCTGCCTTACTTTTTAAAGAAAACTTATGTCTCTTATCAAGGACAGAGGGAGGAAGGAGAAGGATGTCTACAGGGGAAATACTAGTTTTCAGTCTCCTCACCAACATGTGCTGGCTGCTTGAAGTGCTGTGTTCACAAGTTTCTCGTTCTCATGAAAGGAGATAAAAATGTGCTACATATGGCGGGGAAGAGGCTGTGGAACACAACTGCCTGGAGGAAGGTTTGAACTCTGGGAGCAGCACCACTTGGAGGAGGTTTGGATTTTTCTGTGTTCAGAAGGCTTTACATGTGTAGTCTGTACTCATTTTCTCTGCATTTTAATGGCAATATTTCTATTTTCTATTCAAAACTGACCAAAATTTGCTGTCTTCGGTGCTAGTAAAGAGACAGAATACTTCTAGTGGTAAAAGCTCCAAAGCTGACAGACTGAATTTATCCTAACCCAGACTTGTTATGATCTGCTTTATTACCCCTTTTCCTTCAGCTTTCATTTCCTTTCTCAACGTATAGCATTAAGTCTGGCCAATCACTAACACATCTATAAATCCTTCCCAAAGCAAATTAAGTCCTAAAACCCCTCCATACCTCACAGCAAACTGCTCCTAGTCATTGCTGGGGAGGATTGCAGGATGCTGCCCTGCACAGGCCTGAGTGTGTGCTGCTGTTGTCAGCCTGGTTACGAGACCCATTAGTGCCCACTCTAATGGATGACATGGATCCGGTGCTTGGCAGGAGGACAAGTCTGTGTATGAAATGAGGTTTCAGATTCAGGCCTGATGTATCTTTTCTATGGGTTTACCATATGCAGCATTCTGGGTTTTGACTTTTTTTAAAACATATTTAATTTTTTTTAGTTTTTGTTTGTTTGTTTGTTTGTTTGTTTGTTTTTTTAAATATGTGAGGTCCAGTCCAGATGACTGTGGGGATTGAGTTGATGTGTTGAGTGGCTGGGAGGGTTTTCTCTGTCCCTTGGCATTGCTCTGAGCCTGCACTATTGCTTACAATGGCCTTAGCATATCCCAGAAGCATTAGGAGCTTGCTTTGGACTGGGTTACTTTCCAATGAATTTTCAGGCAGACTAGATCTGTGAAGTTCAGTCTCATGTCTTCACTCTGTGCCCTTTTTCTCCCACACCCATCTTCATCTTTCCTATTGTTTAGATTAGAGACACCCCCAAAAACTCTGCACTGTGCTGTGTGCTTGCTCAGCAGGGCAAATGACTGCACATGGAGCACCAATCCTTATCAGAGGCTCTTTCCACTGTAATTATTTTTCCTTCAGAAATGCATTTCCCACACATTCCAGCAGGAATTACTTCTACATTATTTCTTAATGTTTCCTATGGTGTTTGTTACTCTTTAAGGGAGGAAATTTCCATCTCTCGATCTTTGAAATGTTTTGCATCTTTGTATTTCTCAATTTTTTTTTACGAAGTTCTGCATGAGGAGTGAAAGGAAAGAGCAGGGCAGGTTAGGAGCACTCGGGAACGGGGCTGGGGCGGTCCCTGCAGCTGCAGCACTCATATTGCTGCCCACGGATGCAGCAGGGGTATTTTTAGCACTTCTCCAGAGCTGCCTGCTTGCTCAGGTTACCTCACTCCAGAAGATGCTTTACATCCTGCAAAGTTTGAGGTGACTGGGCTGGAAGAGTTTAGATAGATTGCATTTTTTTAGCAGTGTCCTGAAGAGCCCTTCCAGGTGTCCACTGGGAGGACAAAGCCCCCGAGGTTGTCACTGCTGGGGACAAATTGACATCTCTCAGGCCAAGGGGGCCATGCCCTTGCCTGGAGGAGCTGCAGGAGGGAAGGAGTGAACTCATAGCCTGGAGTTCCTCACAACTTCCCTGGTCAGCTGCCGCTCAGCTCATGTTGCAAACCTCGCAGCAATGTTCAAAAATATGAATTCTGTTGAAGGGACAACCTCCAGAATTACGGAGATAAAATTAGACCTTCTGAAAACCTCAGGCTGAGGTTGAAATTATTTCTCTAAACTTTGTAGCCCTTTTGTGAGGTGATGTACACACATAAGAAATTTTGTTTACTATGTCCTGATTTTTGCAGGGAGACGCCCTTGAGGGCCAGAGCATTTGGGTGACACTGAGCAGTGCCACCCACGCTGCCTCAAGCGGCCCTTGGTTACTGTGGCATGGAAAGAGGGGGGCTTTGGAGTAATACCTTCAGCGCTTCTCAGCCTTTTGCAAAAGAGCAATAAATAATTGACATCTGTTTTAATCAGTGACAAAGCCTTTTGTGTATTAAATAGTGTTTAATTTTTTGCGAAGGATGCCATTAGGATGCCAGGAGGGGCGGAGGGGAGTCACTGCTCTGCAAACGAGCCAGCCAACATCAGTGGACATGGCTCAGCCTCTCAGCAGTCTGACTCAGTGGTAAATGCTCTGAAGGTAACACTGCTCCTCTGGTACAGTCCATGCAAAACGTCCTGTCTGTCCCTCAACACGTGTATATTGTCCTGGCAACATCCTTGTGGGCACCATCAGGATGTTACCGTCATAAGTGGGGTTGTTTTTGTTTGTCACTCATTGCATCTGTGGACTGTGTGTTTCCTGGGAAGGGTCCAGCCCTCTCAGCCATGTTGGCTCCAGCTGTAGCTGCTCTCAAAGAAAAACTACATGTTACATTTATAGTTTTTCTTTGAGGCTGGAAGTGGTGTTTTGCTAAATAAGGAAGTCTTTCATTGAGTATGCATGCTTGTGCTCCAGTGGAATACAAGGGATTCCTCTAACCTGTGTGGATAGAAAGACTTTAATGCAGAGATAAAGCCAAGGCACAAAGTATATTTGTGTTAAAAATAGCAAAGACCACAATCCCAAGGTCAGTGTTGAAACTCCCTTGAGAACAGATGTGTTCTACCCGGAAGTCAGGGCTGGATTGCAAAGGCCTGTGTGGCATTGATACACAGCAGTTAACACAAGTAATCAGAGGGGTAAAGTTTCAAGTTCTCCCTTCTGTCAGCAGTAAAACTGTTGCAATTAAAGAAACTTAGAAAGTGTTACAAGATTCCAAGGTTTATGGGGTGACGTAAGACAACAAGTGGCTGAGTTCACTGTCCCACTGCAGCCCAGGTGCCGGTGGTGTCCGTGTTCCTCTGAAGGGGAATAAAACTGAGGGAGAGCTGAGCAGAGTGAGGACTGTGTATTACTCTCTCCCAGTGCTGGCTCAGTCATGGTTGTCTGGGGCTTTAGGCACCTCTTCTCTCCTGTGCTTCACTCATTTCTAACCTGCTTTAGGTTAATTGGGTGTTATACCCCACCAATACAGGTGTTGCAGGGACATACTTGGAGTGGGAGGTTTGCCCTCTTTCTGGAAGGGACTTCTGTAGACATTTGCTCTGGTTGCGAGCTCAGTAGTGCTGTTGACTTACCTGGTTAAGTTCCTGCACAGAGTGATTGTGCCCCTCAGGCTGGGTGACATTGGCTTCTCCTTGGTGGAGCCTGAGGAAATGGGTTTATGCAAGTGAACCGAGCACAAATTACAGCAATCAGATCCTTTCCTGTAATGCAACCCCTGGGAACAGGCAATGCTTCCCCGCAGTCACCTCGCCTGTTTTCCTGGCATCCAGAGGGAAGAAGCAGCGGAGAGTGCCCCAGCCCCTCTCCTCATGCCCTTACTGGCACATCCCCTCTGCGGTGACCTCCTCAGCCACATCCCTGCCAGCAGTGCTCTGCCCAGGAGTGCACCGTTCTCATCCTTGTACAACATTTCCAGCTCCTGAGAAGTGCCTGGCTCAGAGTGCTCCAGGTCCTCTCTGCATCTTCCATATATATCACCTGCTGCTGCCTAGAAAATAAAGCTATGCCAGGTAATTTTGTCAAGAGATCATGTGTCATTATGGAAAAAAGCCTTTTGTAGTTCTCTTAAAATCTCCCTTGGCAAAGGCTCTTCCCTGAAGACAGCATTTAACAAGGTGCTTTTGACAACCTGTAATAACAGCTGGTCTATGTAAGTGAAATATTGGAACAACAGCTGATGCTTTGCTTGCTGAAATGGATTGATAAGAAATACACAGAGTTTAGTTCAATATGATGTGAAAGCTGAGCTTTCAGTTCACTAGGAGGTACTGCAGCAATTGATATAAATGAAGTGTTGTATCCACATGGAGAGCGAGCTGTCAGCTCACAGATTGCCCGACTTCCCCATCCCCAGTCAGGGAGCAGACCCTGCTGTTTCCCAGAGTGGACACATGGGATTGGTCACACCTTTCTGGGGAATGCCCACTCTGCAGAATCAGGTGCAGGAGGAAGAACCAGCCAGCACCAGGAGCCTGCTTTTCTCTACAAATTTGGCAACTTGGAATTCCTGCAACAAAGAAATAGTCTCTGTTATAAAACCTTATTGTTAGTGCAACCCACTTGTGCACAGCAAGAAATCTAAAGAGCAGGAATGTGTTTTAAAGGGACATTTCCATTAGAAAACAGAGGAGGGAGTTGTTAACATAGTGCTGTTGTCTTCTTAGCTTTGAAAAAAATGAAAAAATATGGCTGTCCTTCTGGTGGAGGAAGTGGGGAACAAGAGCAGAGCTTTGCCATGCAGCCAGGGGCTAAGGCTCTTCCATGACCTGCTCTGCCAGGCCAGATGGTTGGAAGAAGATGCCACATGTGTGTCCCCATGCCTGAGCCACTTGTATCTGACCAAACTGCTTGTGGCGCTCCACACAGATTTGCTATGCACTGAGACAGCTGGAAAAATGTGCAGGGTAAGTTTAAGGTGCTTAATTTTATGTATTGAGCCTGGAAACACCTGAAGATGCAGAGTAATCTTTGTTTAAATGCTGACAGTATGCCCTTGAAGATTTTATATGGAAATTAAGTCAATTACTGTTTCTGTAATGCAATTACTGCTTCATTAGGAACACTGTAGTGTTAACATGTGGGTTAGTATTGATCAGAAAAATCTATGTGTATAATATATCTGGGATAAAGTGCTCTATGACTCAGCTGACCTGAATTTATCCTTCATAAGAATAAAACTTGGCAAGTCTGATGAAGCCTGGCAGTCTCAGTTTCCCCACCTGAACAATGGCCCTTTTGTATTTTTCTGCCTATGATATTCCTTCACAATTTATGGATAAAACCCCAGTTTGTAAGTTATACATATTTAATAGTAATCCATAAAAATTCTTTTGATGTAAGTAATGCCACTTCTAAAATGCTCAGTTTGACATTATCACTTCATTTGTGTAAATCTCAAATATATACTTGTATCCCACCTTGTCCCTTTGTTCCCCAGCCATTCAAAGCTCTGCTGCTGGCATTGAAATGCTCGCTTTTCCTCTGACTCTTATAACCTGTGCCTGATTTGACTATTGATATATTATTATACTTTCTAAATAGTTGGTTATTTCCTTTCTGGTTTTGTCTTCTCTTACACCCACCCAGTCCATGTTAAAAGCACAGGGAATTTGTGATGAACTAATTATAATGTTTCTTTTCTTTTGCATTCTCCTTGCATTTCCTGCCAGGCTGTAACTCAGTGTTTAGCTGCAGCCTGATGCACTGTGGGGGTTTCACAGGAAACATTTGCCATGGCATGATTTTGCCTGTGAAAGCAGTGAAATGATGACAAGTTTCACTTTGAGCTCCAGAATTTTGATGTATGGTGTTGACTGGTACCAAAATGCAATCTGGTACCAAAATATTGCAAAATGTAAATATGGATGTATAATTCATGCTGTAGGCATTTTGTGGTGGTATTTTACTAGGATAACGGAGGTGGGAATTGTCTCCTCAGGATGTGCATGTAGAATTGGTGCCTCCTCATCAACAATGTATTTGGGAATGGTTTTGCTTTTTATTTATAAGCTTGTAGTGCTTTTTGAGAATGTAGCCACATGTGGCAGCAGGTTCATGGTGTATTAGTGAGCATGGGGGTAATTCAAAGCACAGGAATGTCTGGAGGGGTGTTATTCATGATTTTTCTCAGGTTACTGGGAAGTTTTGTTTGCAATTGACTTGGGAAGGGAGGCCAAGGGAAGGTGGGATACACCAGCTGGGATTAGGTGTGTTTCCGGGCAGGAGGGCTCCGGAAGCTGAGATTTCCATGGGTATTTCCTGCTGCTCATGGAGTCCCACAGGGCTGGAATGCTGCTGCAGCTGCTGTGATGGCTCTCACCTGCAGTTGGGTGCAGGTTTCTGCCTGGCTACCAGGGACATTCCTGCATCCTGGCACTCTGCTGTGTTGAAAGTAAGCTAAAAAGGAATCTCCATGGCTGCGTTGTGAGCCTCACAGCTGTCCTTTAGCTGAGGTTTCTGCTGAAATTTGGAATTGACACTTTGACCCTAACTTGTCACTTGTGCTTAGGACATGGGCTCTCTTGTATGGGTTTGTCCCTTCCTAGCAATCAGGGGTCACTCATTCAGTTGGAAATAAGAGATTTTGGGAAGAGTCACCCCCTAGTTTATTACTATGTCAGCATTAGCTGCATGGTAAATATTGTCTTAATATTTATTGAGAAGAAAAATAGTTGAAAGTCATGGGTAGGTGCAATGTGCCTTGTCACAAAAGCTGTCCAGGAGATCTTCCTCTTTGCCAGAATTAAGTTAGGAAAATCAGGAACCAGAGGTTGGAAAGAATAGTCAGATCCAGCCTGGCTGTGCCACAGACACCGAATTTGGGAGGTGTCACTGAATCCCCATTTTTCATGCTCTCACCACTAAAGTGTTTCACTACATAACAAATGCGCCTAAAGCACACATGTTTTTTATGATGGTGACTTGGGATTTCTGTCTGCAAGATTTTGGTCATGTGGCAAGTTTGCAGGGTTTGGATCATCCCCACCCATTGGAATTAAAGACAGTTCCCTTTAAAGGCTTGACTTTGTTTGGCCCTGTGCTTTAGCACTGTAGTCATGTTGCTTCCAGTCTAAAGTATTTCTGATTTTCATGCTTACACTCAGGTTTTCTTCAGCAAAGGCTCAGGGAAACTGGGTTACTTTCCCATCTCTTGCACAGAATCACAGGAGGACCTTGGGTTTCTTCTGCCTTTGCTCATCAGTGATAGGAGCTACCTTTTCAGGATGTCAACTTCCCAGAATCCAACTCCTTTGTTTTTATTCAGTGCCAGCTAATGCAGAGTCTGTTCATTGCTGGACTTTAGGCACTGGTAAAAGACAAATAAAAGACAAAATACATGAATGATGACAATGGAAAACAGCTTTACCTTTCTTGACAATCATATTGCTGTTGGCCTGGAGATTAGTGGGTGATTTAGTAGCAGTTACAAAAAATAATCTGAAATTGCAATACAATTGATAGGAATCACCATTCTTGTCTCTAGTGGTCCCTGAGAGGCCTGGGGACATGACACAAGCTACTGTTCTTGTGCTCATATTCCATCAACCTTTCTATAAATCATTGTAAAATACTTCCCTGAATGTTGAGGGGATATCACTTCTCTGCCTTTTTAATTCGAGTATTGTAACATGGGTGTTAAGCAAAGTGTAGCACAGTGAGTACAGGTACAATTCCTCTGACCTCAAGGAAGAATTAGTGGAGTAAAGACTTCTAATGCCTTGCTTGATTTTAAAACAAGAAGGAAACCCTTTGAAATAGAGAGCTGCTCTGTGGATTTTAAACTGGAGATGTTTATACACCTATGGATGGATCTTTGTGCTTCTGAATCACATTCTGCAAGAGATGTAGTTGGGGAAATAGTTGGGCAGAGTTTCTGTTGAGGTCTGCAAACACCCTCAGTGTTGTGTGTGGAGCATAAAATATCCCAGTGATGCACGTGCCAGTTCATGTGTCCCTGTTTTTAATCATTTTTACCTGGCAGCATGTGCTTTCTGTGTTCAGAAGGAATGTTGTGTCCCTTGAGAGATAGTCTCTGCTCCTGTTGTGTGTCCCTGCCCTGTGTCCTGGTTGTGCTGCATGGTGTGTGTGCCGAGCTGTGGCCTTCCAGATGCATGTCCATAGGAACACTAGTGCTCCTTAACTGGGAATAATGAGCTCTCTTTCCATCCCTCCCTCTAGGTTGTGTGGAGGAAACTTGGAGATGCTGCAGGGTCGTGCCCTGGAATTAGACAACACTTGTCAGGAAATCAGTACAAAGGACCTATGTAAAAGGCCCTGAGTGCATCCTCTCTCTGAAGAGCACGGTATGAACTGCCCAAGAGAGGGGAAGAACCGCCTGTGTCCGCCGCAATTCCCAGCTGATGACGGGGGCTCTGCACTGCAAGAGACTACTGGAAAGGGGGGACGTTCTGCGCAGAGGTCTGGCAGGGAGCTGTGTGGCAGTGTCCTCCAATCCTGCTGTTCTGATATCCTGGCTAATGCAGCTCTGCACCCTCACTGCAACACTCCATCCTTAGAAGCACTGAGGTATTGCCATCCTAACCAAAAGATATTTGGGATTCTGCAGGCGTTACATAAAATAAGTTTTATTTTGGTTAGTTACAGTGAATCTCTGATAGATCTGAATGAGTTTTCCACTGGATTTAAGCGAGGTTTTTCAGCAGACTGGAGAGATGCTGATAAACTGTGCCTTTGGTCTCTGCAGGTTTGAGAAAGTCGCTTCTTAGTAACTCACACTTCAGTCTGTAAAGGATCCGTTAATGGTGCTTAGGCAATTTCCAGGTGATTTTTTTGCTTTGGTAGAATACCTGCCTTTGGAGGTGCTAAATGACCATAAAGTCCTAACCAGCTAGTAGTGTAGCATAACTACAGTACTTGTAGTGATCCACAATTTCTTTCTAAATGAAAGTCAAGATAGCTTTCTTTGATGCACATCTTCTGGAGAGGTGTAAGGTGTTTAATGAACGGCCCTTTAATGAACAGAATACTTAGGCATCATTATTACAGGTCTCAAGTCAGGATTTCCATTAGAATTTATTTTGGGAAGTATTTTCCAGTTGTCAGGATGCTAACTTCTACCGTTTAATTTACAGACATGCTGGTTTGTTTAACAAGGGCCTACAAGGATCTAAAAAATTGCACTGCATTACACTGCATTATAAAAAAAGCTTTTCTTGCCACTGTAGCATTCTTTCAGAGAAAAAGGTTTTATTATCCTCAGAGCATGTCTTTCATTATTATGAGGCAGAAAGCTCTTGTTCAGATTGCCTGAGATTTGACCAGACGGCGCCCTAGATGTGCTTAGTTTATTTTTATCTCTGTGTATGATCCTAGTTGTGTGTATTGAATTACAATGATAGATATTTTGTGTATATCTTAAAGCAATGATAGTTTCATGTATGAATGTGCAACAGGCTTGTGACTGAATGCTGTTGCTTAACTTTTTACTATAGCTGCGTATCAAAAAGACTAATAAAAATTAATTTAAAAAATAGGAATGCAACAATTTCTGGGTTTCTGGTTTGTTCTTTGTTACTAAGATTTGAGCCAAAGTCAGAACCTCTGTTTTTCTGAGTTTGGACTGTATCCGTGGGCTATTTGCAGTGAAGTGTAGCTCGGTTGCTGTACAATCTTTTGTTATATAGAGATATGATGTAAATCTGCTATCTGTCTTCAGAAAAAGTGTGTTAATTTGCAGCAGTGGTTCTGTTTGTTTCTGTTATTTTCACTTGGTACTGTTCAATGTAAGGCCTCTGATCCAGTGTTGCTTTCTTGGGCAAAACTCCCATTCACTGCTTCTCCTTGAGTTGGAAATGCAGAATCCAGCCTTCTGTTTGAACCATTGCCCTCCTGTGGGGTTTCTGATATAACTCCCAGCCCAGACAGCTATCTGTTCTCTTCTCATGTTGTTTACTCCCCTATATTGTTTGCAGAGTTCAATTTCAATTGTTGTATTCCTATCTCTCTGTATGAACAGCTGTAACACCTGTACTTGTGCCTGCACTCTGGACGTGCAGGAGCCGAGCGAGGGACACTGGCCTTTTGACACTACACTTGTGTAAATTTTGATACTGTATTAAAACTATTTTTTTACAGTTCTGCATACAATGGGGTGTCAAGTATTGTGTTCATCTTAGCAATGGTAATAAATTATAGAATCCCACCCTTGTTTGCTCTCCTTTACTGACTGAAGCTCTGAACTGCTTGGGCTTACAGGCAGGAGCCATTGAAAATGTTTCCTGCTTGGTTGAGAAATTAGCAGCACGCTGTGCATTTTTCTTCATTTTCTTGCCAGGTGTCTTTAAAAAATCCTGGCAATGTGAAGTTGCTTCTCTATTTTCTGCTAAACGAGGAATAGCTGTGGGTAATTGTGCAGTGGGTTGTGACCAGGTGCAACTCGTTCGGTCCTCAGCTGTGCTGTGTTTGCAGCCCCAGGACAGTTGTGCTGGTTCTTCTATTCTGCCCTCCTCACAGAGCAGTCTTGAGGTGCTGATAGGAGAAGGAGCTCCTGGAGTCTTCTTGTTCAGGTAAGGAGTGCTGGTGGGGGGGGGACTGGCAGTGTCCTATAGTGTGTTGGTGGCCTCATATGCTGCCATATCCCTGTCCCAGGATGGGCTTGTGTGGGCCAGGGGAAAGGGCTGGCTCTTACTTCAGAGCAGAGAACTTTCACTAAATTTTCTGGAGAAAAGAGATACTTAGTACAATTGATATCTTTAAGCTGATAAATCCCATGAGAACTCCTTAAAATGCACCTTCCTAAAAAGAGAAATTGGGCAGTGTGTGGAGAAGGGGGTCAGTGCTCTTGGGAGGGTCTGTAACCTGCTGAAATGCCTCTGTGCTAATGAATAAAAATTGCTGTAGTGCTTGGGGACCTTCAGCTCTTCTGTCTTGCTCCCTGCCCCTGTGGTTAAGCCTTTTTCAGTGAAATGCAACTGTGCCAAGCCTTGTGGACTCTTTGTGCAGTTGTTTTTAGCAGAGTTCTGCTTTGGTTGAAGATTTGCAACCTGTTGTTACAGGGCCTTTCCCAGGATCTGAGCCTGAATGAGCTATAAATTCACTATGTGAGTGAATTTTAAATAGCATTTGTGTAGTGGATGTATGGAGTGGATTTTACCTTCTGTACTGCAGTAAAGCTGCTTTGCTGAAGGGTTCGAAGGTAAAGAAAGGCACTTTGTTTTCAGCAAGTGACTGCTTTCAGTAGAGCCTGTTCCCCAAAGGCTGCAGTTGATGGACGTGTTTAGGAATGTGGCATGAAGCCAGAGGGCCCTTTTTAATGTTTTGGGCAGAGCTAGCCCAAACAGCCTCTGTGGCCTGGGGACAGTGCCTGGCCCCGCGCTCCTTTGCTACCCAAACCTCTCAAACACCAAATACCCCCAGGCTCTCTGTGTTGCCTCCCCAGCAAATACCAGCCATGCCAGGGCACTGGTTTGTTTAATTCCCCAAAGGTTTTTGAATTAAGTCCCAGGGTGGTGTGAATTCTTTATACTGATCTCACCACTTTGATACAGAAGAAAATGGCTCAGCCATTCCACA